>JABACO010000132.1:37500-89250 GCA_013339895.1 Ephydatia muelleri
GCTGTTAAGGTTGGGTCTTGTACAGTTTTGCTTAGATTATCTGTGTGTTTTAGTATACATTCTCACCTACCAAAGAGAAAATAAAAATTGTCGCTTCTACTCTAGCTTTGCCTCAGAGTCAGTTATATTGTCCTGAATCACTTCCCACAAGGCCTGGAACACATTGTTGTCGAGTATGCTTTGCAATGTTGCAGCGCGTACAGTTGGACACAATGTACGAAATCCTGATGTTGATGGCGCCAGATCATCTTTGAGTTGACTGAACATTGCATCACGCTTTGGAGAGTACTTCAGAAGCTTTGATATTTCAAAAGCTGCATCAAAAGTGTCACGGAAGATCTTGTTTGGTTCGATCGTATCGCTGGCTGCAAGGTTAGGTGCATGTTCGTAACAGTGAGTATAAGTAGCTCTCGAATCCAGTGACAATATCTGTGCTGCTACTCCATTTTTGCATCCAGCCATGCTCCTAGCATTGACCTCTACAATTATCCAGTGACAAATTCATTCGCACCATTGCATCCTTGAGGATGTAAACAATACAATCAATTTCTGTTGATTGTACTACCAATAAAGTCTTTATTGCAAATAAAGTTATCATCCACGCTACGTATGTAGGCAAATGACAACTTGCTCTATATTGGCTGCATCTGCCATCAAGGTAAAGAACCTCGCTTTTTGGATTGATGAAGCAATCTCCCTCAATACTTGTAATGAGATGATGCTTATGATTTCATTCTGGTTTTCAGGGCTTGTGTACTTGCATGCTTTGCGCTCTATCCACTGCAACATTTCAGGTTGGTGAATGGCTCTATGCTTGATAAGCTGCATGAAATTACATTCCGCTTCATTATCATCCCCACGCAGAGCTATACCTTGCCTTGCCAAAAACTGTATACTTTCGGCTATGGTTATAGGGCATTTTCTATTTTCAGATTTCTCTGCCGATGACAGCAGTTCTCCTACATCCTTTGTTGTTTCAGGGAGAGTAACTACCAGTTCAACAGCTGTCTTGTGTGTATCAGACTTCTCATGATTAGGGAAAGATACTGTAGCATCTTTCCAGTTACAGAATCCAGCATAAATGAAAGCTGAATCCTTTATATTACCAGCGGTAGAGTTTAACCTTTTGGTAGTAACAGCTTTCATGCAAATACAGCAATACATTTTGTCATGGCAGCTGTCATAGTGCAACCAATGCCACTTTGATAACCATTTGGGGTTGAAAGCCCATTTCACTTTGTTCTTTTCCCCAAACTCACGCATCGGAAAAGGAAATTTCAGCGGTGGATTAGCGTACTGGGTTGCACCACATCCATCGTTGTCTCGTACTCATTAGCAGCAAATTACAGCAATAATATGTAAATTTAATAAATCATAGTATTAAATTAATAATTGGAAGTTGGCTAGGCTAAAACCGGTCCGGCCATGAATGGTCGGACTGGACGCTACGGCTCTGTGTTGTGATTGCAAAACGTAGCGAATAATAAATTTGTTAACCCCAACCCTAACCCTAAGGTGGTTGCAAAGTCCTCAACAAATGGCCATGAATCAATCATGCGTGTAATAAAACGCTGTAAAACTTGCGATCCTACTTCAAGGCAGACAAAAATCACACCACTCCCTCCTTCGTTACAACGACTTACCACACCCATTATTAGCTTTCTCTATGGTGTCTCATATGCAGTAACATGCACTCAACATGTCAATTACAGTAAGTATTTCGATTCTTGTAATGCTATACTATACTAATTTACATGTATTTGAAGTACCTACTATAGTTTGATTAGAATGGACAAATAAGTCAAGTGCTTAATAACTCTCATTACTACCAACAGCGAGGTTATTAATATCTGTCACTTGTGCTCAAAGCCCTTCGATGATCCAAGAATTCTGTCATGTTTGCACTCCTTCTGTCTACAATGTCTCCATCATGAGATAGAGAAAAGTGGTTCCCAACAAATGTTCCAATGTCCCATCTGTGAACAAAACACCAGCATCCCAGTGGGAGGGGCCAGTGTTCTTCCTCAGAACCTCCATCTTGGATATGAAGTAGAGGTAGCAGGGTACATGTCCAAGATGGTAAACAACAGTGAGATGTGTTGTGACGAATGTGTAGATGGAAGCAATAGTCTTGCAGTGGTGTTCTGTTGTTCATGTCGTCAGTTCCTATGCAAGCACTGTCACAACCCTCACAAACGTAGTCGCCATCTTTCCAAACACAATATGGTTGGACTAGACCAGGAGGGAGCCAGGCAGCTGCATACCACCATGAAGCCAATCGATCATTACTGCTCTCAGCCTAGCCATGAAGAGAATCAATTGAATTTTTATTGTGAGACTTGTAGCTTGCTGGTATGCCGTGACTGCACTACAGTTACCCACAAAAGCCACTCTGTGAAGGAAATATCCACAGTAGCAAAGACCCATCAAATGGAAATCACAGGAGCACTTGAAAATGCAAAAGAGGCAATGACAAAGCTGACTGGAGCCATTGAGGGAAATAACAGGATGATAGAACAAGTGGATATCTCCAAACAAACTTCTTTCTTGGCCATCAACCAAGCATTTGAAATACTTCAGCAAACATTGGAAGAAAGAAAAAGGACACTACTGTCAGAGTTGGAGGCCATTTCACTGTCCAAGACAACAGCTCTGACCCTCCAGAAGGAGCAGTTTCAGAAGATGGTTGGAGACATTGGTCACTACACTGATATGGCATTCCAGATCCTGCAGACCCACACTGACCATGAGATTGTAGCATTGGGAGGATTCATACCCACTGAACTGCAGGCCACCCTCGAGGGTACAGACCATTTCCCTCACTCCAAACCAACACAGCAACATAATTGTGTCTGTGCAAACAGATGATCTTGTCAGAAAACTGTCCAAATTGGGTGAAATTATTGTATTCTTCCCTTCTCCATCTTCAAGCACATGGGTGTCCACATCAGTAGCCAAGGTGGGGGCCAGGTACCATGTTCAGGTACAAAGCAAGACCTCAAAGGGGGAGGAGTACCCACATGGTGGTGTAGAGGTGAAGGGTGAGATGAGGTCCAAGACCCATAATGGAGCAGTTGTGTATGGAGAGGTGGAGGACCACAGGGATGGTACCTACACCATCACCCTCACCCCTCAAACTGCTGGTCCTCACCAGCTCCTCATCACAATGGATGGTCAGCATGTACAGAATAGTCCTAATGATCTTGATGTGAGGCCTAAATATGACTACCATACCCTATGTAATGCCCAACAAGTGATCCAGTGTAATGATCCTAGATGTGTAGCCATTCATGACAATGGAGACATCTATGTAGGGGGTGGTGATAACTGCATTTATGTGTTTGATCAGGCAGGTCAACTGAAGAATACCATAGGTAGTAGTGGAAGTGGTGATGGTCAGTTCTCTTATCCATGTGGTGTATCCATCAAGGGAGATGTGTTGTATGTTGCTGATACTGGCAACCATCGTGTACAGAAGCTGACATTAAGTGGAAAGTTCCTTCATAAGTTTGGTAAGGAGGGAACAGGTCAGGGACAGTTCAATTGGCCACTGGCTGTCATCATTGACTCCAACAACAAACTGATTGTGTCTGACTGTAATAACCATAGGGTACAAATATTCAATGAAAATGGTGGTTGGTTATTAACCATAGATGGTAATGGCTCAGGCAGTCTTAGTTTTCAGTCTCCACGTGGTCTTGCCTTGGACCCTCAGGGAAACATTCATGTTGCAGCCTGTGGTACAAACACTATCAAAGTGTTTACCAAAGAAGGTGTCTATGTCAGGATGTATGGTGATTCTAATAATCCCAGTGGAATAGCCATTGATGATGAAGGTTACAGCTTTGTCAGTGAGTATAGTGGCAATTGTCTCTCTATCTATGATCATGAAGGGAACAAGATCCACACAGTGGGGAATCTGGAGGATCCCTATGGTACTGCACTAGATCCCAGAGATGGCAGTGTGTTCATTGCTAACTATGGTGCTAACACTGTATTGAAGTATTGTGTTTGAAAAGTGAATGTGATGTAATGTGCATTACTGTGAACTTGTAGAGCATTTTCAAGACATGTGATGTAAATATCTAAACATGATTGGTATTAAAGTTTGTATGGTCAACCGTATTGAGAAATATGCAATTGCTATTGCTAGGTTGCCTGTGAGTTACAGTTTCATTGAATGTTTTAAATTTATATGTAGTAGTCCCTTGATGAGTTTAATGCACAACCAATATGGCATAGGCCAGCGTGTTTTGCATCCCCAGGGACAGGGGCAGTAGATACATTCAGTGTAGACTGGCATGGGGAGAGCAACTGGAGTTCATGGACAACTGTTGTCCATCTCCCAGGGGTTGCCAACAATCTTATTACATGGCTGAATGTTTGGTGCTCAGTTGTTTTGTTTGCAAGAGGGTCTAGATGGTTGGGTGATGTGACCAGGCTAGGCTGTGCGAGGAAAGTTTATTATTAGAGACTTTCTCTGCAGGATTGGAGTTGATGGCATGAGAATGCAGGTAATGATACACACACACACACACACACACACACACACACACTTCCCCCTCTCTCCCTCTTCACTCCCCTATCCCTCACCTCTTCTTATCAGGGCACTAACGGCTCACAGTTGTGGGACTCTGCATTTGCTGCACAAGCTTTCTTGGAGGTACGTACTAAACAAGGGTGTGTGGTTACGTTGCATGACCAGAGGGAGAGGGGCCATATGGTCTGTGTGATGACATCTAGAATGGGAAAGACCACTGCTGCAACGCTCCAGACTGAAGATGTATACAGTACTATATAGAACCATTCATACACATGTACCAGCCATCTAGAAGGGGTCCTCTATAGTCCCCAGACCAATCTCCATCTTCAGTCTGGAGCGTTATATATAGTACTGTATAAATATGGCATTTTATGTACACTTTTGTGTGTATTGCATTGTAATGCAAGTGTGCATGTGTACAGATGAATGAAGTATATGTGTGCACTGAGAAATATAAACATGTACTTTGAAGAATTATAATTAATTTGGTGATCATTATCCTGTCAACATTTCACCACATGTTTTTTGCCATGAATGTGAGCTCATGTGTGGGTGCTTTTATAGCTCTTAGCTAGTTGTGGCCAGATAAATGATGCAATCTTCTTCTGCTATCTCCTCTCCTCCCAACTTGTTTCATTTTCGATATCTTTCTTGTTTCCCTTGCATCCCACCCTTCCTGTCCCTCGTTTCCATGGTGACCATCCTGAGGATTGGTGATTGTGTGTCATGTGACAGACACGCCCCTCTCAAGGGAGCAGAAGTCATAGAAGTCAGAATATCCTAGCAACGTCCAGCGAGATGACGAAGGATGGGGACTGTAAGTGGGTGGAGCATTGGGGAGTGGGAGGAGCTGCAAGGGAAAGATAAATAGATGTAGGCAGCCTGTCTTGTGACCAATTGCACCATTTGCGCAATAACAGCTTATTGTGTCACTAATACTACATAATGCTCATTGTAGCTCTGCTGTAAGAAAGAACAGAGCTTGCAGAGTCCTGTTGAACAATCCTCCTCTTCCTGACTTTCTGTTATGCACCCACACCACACCTTCCCTTTTTGTCCCCTGCTCTTTCCTCTCCCTCCTCCCTTTTTGATTCCTCTGCCTTTCTCTAACCTCTACCCTTTCTCCCATCCTTGCTCACCTCTCTCTTCCCTCCCTCCCTCCCTCCCTCCCTCCCTCCCTCCTCCAGGTACACAGAAGGGAAGTCTACAGTGTTTGGCACTGCCCTCAATTATGTGACCATGAGGCTGTTGGGTGTGGTCAGAGATGACCCAGATGTGGCCCGAGCCAGGACACTGCTGCACCATCTAGGAGGTGCTGTGTGCGTCCCTTCATGGGGCAAGTTCTGGCTGGCTGTGCTCAACGTGTACCACTGGAATGGAGTTCACTGTCTCCTCCCTGAGCTCTGGTGAGTATTGTGTATGTGTGTGTGTGGGGGGGTGGGATGTTTGAGCATGTCGGTGTGTGGGGGATGTTTGAGTGTGCTTTTGTGTGGGTGTTTGAGTGTATTGGTGTGTGGGGGAGGGTGTGTGTGTCTAGTTAATTGGAAGAAATGGGTTGTACTTTACAAAGTGGTTTATCTTCTCCCCACTCCACTCCATCAGGATCCTCCCCCAATGGGTACCGGTACATCCCTCCAACATGTGCATGGTGCCATTGCAGACAGGTAAAAGGGGTGTGGCTTTGAGGCACGTGTGATGAGTTGCGTGTGCGAGTCTGAGATGGAAGCACTATGACTATACGTATTTGCTGTGTGTATGTGTGTGTGTGCGTGTGTTGTGTGTGTGTGTGTGTACTCATGCACTTTCAATGCATGCCTTAAAAGGATTTTGTCTTTACCACCATTCTTGAAGTGTGGGCCTGGATTAGACCGTTTACATTTGTTTGCTTCTAGTAGTGCAGAGTACACTGTACGTAATAGTAGGAGCACCTTACTGGGAGCAAGGCATAGCCGAGGGACCTTGACTCTGGTATTTTTGCCTCTGGCTACATTTAAACCTTTCTTATCCTGTTTCAGTAGCAAGGAGACGTTCGCAGCACAGTCATGGTGAGCTCTAATTGGAATAGCTATGCAACTTATGCTGTAGCTTGTATGTGTGTGTGTGTATGTGTGTGTGTGAAAAGGGGGTGATGGCAAAATAGACTGCAAACTAGTTAATTTTATTTTGACTTGGCTAGGCTATTTTGTCTTCCTTGCATAGTGTATTGTACAAATATCAGAAATCCTTCTGGCTCCATTTTCAGCTGTGTTGCTTGTGACGGGAGGGCATTGCACATATCCACAACCCAACAACAGTGGTTATGACATCATCTTGTAAGTCGATTGTTCTATGAACCTCACCCTCTTCCTTAACAAAATCACTCCTACTTCAATCACTCCCATGTCTTACTGCCACTGTCTATACAGTCTTACCCTGGAGAACCTTAGCATCGAGGAGGAATCAATGAGCACACATCACTCTATGTATGTGGTTGTACCATGTACCATCAAATGCACTAGCACTGCGCCGCCGTTACAATTACAATCTAAGGCAGAGAATTTGTGTGCTATAAATGTTAATGGTGCATTTACTTCAGCATCATCCACAACACCCCCGATTTGGAACTTTGGTAAGTATATACAATCATTTTATTATTCGTACCTGAGATCTTGGCATCCCCCCCCCCCCCCCTCCCCTTTTTTTTTCCTTGGCCCTTTATTTCCTTTTGCTGCTAACTTCTCTAGGCTGACCATGATTCAGCCAATACCACTCTCCCACATCAGCTCTCATCCCCTGACCATGTCAGTACCAACTGACAGCTAAAGAAGCGGGTAAGGCTGGGATGCCTCTATGCTACTGGTATTACCAGTCTATCCACACAGGTCACAATGTTCAGAGCAGTTCTCACAGCCCAGACAATGGGGTGCATGTATTAATTTGCAAGCACGTTGGATGACACATGTATGCACTGTTATTGAATTAAATGTCATTACACTGACACAAGAGCACTGCACCCTCTAAATCCAAGGAGGGCTGGATAGTGAGCATATGGGTACACAGATCATGGGCAGCCCAATAGCCATAAATGTGAGCTGGGTAACTCTCTCCACCATCATGATTTATCTGAAGTGATATATTATGTGCAGGCAATGCCTTTACCAGTGTCCTCATTCATTTAGTGAGTACACACGTATGCACTCCCACTGGTGAAGCTATTGCCTGCACAGAAATGAGTGCTCACTGTTTCGTTATATGGTTTCCAATTGCGAATCTCTTACATCACAAATTTAATTCTGATAGTGAAAATATTTGAAGCTCAATTATTTATAAATTTTAGCATCGATATTTTTGATAATACAATATTTGAAAACAGATATACTTGAAAGCCTATTTACCCGGAACCTTTCTCAATTAAAGATATCCCAAAATTATTACAATACACTGCACATAAAGTGTTAAGGAGGCAAACACACGAGTCCTCACTGAGGAGATGTCAATGATTCCAGTGCAACAAACTGTGCAGGACAAGTGTTAGGAAATCTTCAGTCTTAGTCCATCGGCCACTTTCCCCGTGAACAGTCCACACCACACCCTATTTGAGGTGTCCCCTGTGCCCAAAAGCCTGTGAACAGAACATGATGTCATCACCTTTACTGGTGAAAGGTAGTAGCGACATTACCACACAAACATTTGAAATGACAATTTAAATGACATCATGATACTGGTCAGTATAAGTGCACACGGCATTAGGATAAAACAGATCGAGACCTTGCTGTGCATATATGATCACATCCCAGTTATGGCAATGGCAGTATACATGTATGTGTGTGCAGGCGCATAGAGACAGCTTGTGTCCTTCGTATGTGCATGGTGTGCTTATGTGAGCTGAGTTAATGGACACAAGGACAATACACGTGATGGACAACATGGGCTTACTTGTTGTGTACAAATGGACCAGTGTACTTTGATCCATCAGGCCACGTGTAGATGCCCATCCCGTGACATTCGTTGTCAACAAAGTCACCCTTTTTATGTGTGTATGTGTGTGTGTGGGGGGGGGGAGGAGGAGAGAAGTGAGTACATCTTGCATGCGATCACGTCAGGTCGCATGGGTATTTGGTTTTGGGTGCATTTATACAGGTATGTGTAATGCCCAAACGCATACGCACACAATGAGTCTAGTGTTTATGTTCAATCATCTGTTCCACTTACAACGTACGTCGCTTTGGTGGTATACTTCACTTCCCCTGTCACTTCAATAGAAACACGTTATGAGTATTGAAAAGTGACACCCGAGTCCCGTTACCTTTCCCATTCATTTTGTCATTCTTCCACTGTCCAGTATACACGAGTCCATCAACAAAATGTTGAGTTTCCGTTCCGCTGCGCTCGATGCGTCCTTCGGTCACAATGAAATCTCCTTCTGAAATGGCGGGAGAAGGAATGACAGAACAATAATCGGTCCACAATTAATGCTCACCATATCTGTCTCCGTTTGGAAAAACGTACACACCAGATTGTAAGGTAGGGGCGGAGCCCTCTTTTTTTCTTCAATCTCTAACTTTGTACATGTGTGTACATGTATATGCACATGGGATCTTATGTACTAGCGTGTGTTTAGATCCCCCCACATCACTTCAATAACAACTAACAAACGCGCGTTTCATTAATTAAACAAAGAACAGAAACTTTGAATTGTGTGGCACATCCAGCATACTCGCGCCAAAGGCCAGGTGCTATATTAGAAGCCTGTGCGTTTATTGGAGCCGATGTGAGGCGCGCAATTGGCTTCAGACAGCGTCATTCAAGCGCCGTCTGACGGAGGAGATGTTGCCTCCCAGATTCCGTTCCACGACTTGTACGCGTGCGCCCTCATGGAGAAGATCCACAAGACCCAAGGCACGGACAAGAAGAAGAAGATACTCTCGTCCTTCATCGAGCGGTGGCGGGAAACTCACGCCAGACTGCATCACACCGACGCGGCCACGACGGTTCGTACCACGGGGCAGACGTGGATGGGGACTGGACGCACTCGAAAGTACCTCAGTGTGATGATTTACATGCAGTAGATAATATCTCTGGGGTGGGTGGGAGAAGAAGCGAAGGGCTTGAGAGTCAGTGAGGGGTTGGAGGGAGGAAGGTGTGGAAGAGAGGGAGGGAGGTGGTAGGGAGGGGGGGAGGGAGAATGAAGTGTTGGGGAGTGAGGGTCAGAACAGGGTGGCCATCTCAGCAAGTGTGTCTTCCCTCTCCACAGACGGACACTTTCTTTGCCATCATGAGACTCAGGCTGCCAGAATTGGATTGGGCCAGACCGGCCTGTGGGATGAAGGAGACTGCTCTGGCCAAGCACTACATCGAGGTGCTGAATATCTCCAACGAGAGCACAGATGCTCAGAAGCTTCTCCACTACAGGGCACCCCAGATAGCTAAAGAGGTGCAGTGTGTGTGTGTGTGTGTGTGTGTGTGTGTGTGTGTGTGTGTGTGTGTGTGTGTGTGTGTGTGTGTGTGTGTGTGTGTGTGTGTGTGTGTGTGTGTGTGTGCGTGTGTGTATGTGTTTATGAGTGTGTTGTGGATGTATGTGTGTGCAGTCCATGCTAATGTGCAGGGTATAGAAGTGAGCTATATGTGGCCATACAGGTACTTGTAGCCATCTGAGTATAGGTGTGCATGCATGTAAGTGCATTGTGGTCTTGATAGGAGCCAGGTGTTGGCAGACCAGACATGGTCGTGTACACTCATGTCTTACTACTCCTTTGCAGGAGGCCGAAGATTTTGCTGATTTTGCTGATTTTGTACTGAAGAGCCGATGTTCAGGAGGTGTGTGTCATAGTGTGTGTGTGTGTGTTGTGTGTGTGTGTGTGTGTGTGTGTGTGTGTGTGTGTGTGTGTGTGTGTGTGTGTGTGTGTGTGTGTGTCACCCACTGCATTGTCAACATCATCAGCCTCAGTAGTGCTGTACACTGATTAGGTCGGGTATAGGGTGTAGGTAGAGAATAAAAGGGGAGGACATAACCACTCTTAACAGTATCCAAAACCCATGGTGGTGCACAAAGCTCCTCTTCCCAAAAAAGCAAACAACTACACATATGTCCTCTAATGAACATTGTATCAGCGTGTCCCCATCCTGAACCTCCCAACATCTGCCATACAACGCGAAGTACCATCTACATACAGGGTGCGCTTTCGTGGTCACTCGTGATCATAGATTATTTTAGTTGGGCGTAGCCCGACCATCGGGTAACTAAGATTATTTATGTGTGCAAAATTTTCGATATTCACATGCCAGGTTACTGAACAAATATATCCTTGTATGGTACATATGGTAATCGAAGCTGCAGTTTGGACATCATATCGTTGCAAGCTGCGACGTGTGGCTGTGGATGCTGATGTCCTGGACCACGTTGATGGTCAGGAGATTAGCCAGGTCTGCCATGGGAGGGGCTACAGAACTTCCTTCTTCAGAGAGTTTCTTTCATGGTATTTAATAATGGTGTTTGGACAGCTAGCTTTTTACGCATTATAAAAGCCTTTAACTTTGATCTTGGCGGTGAAGAATTGTTTTATTTATTGCACAAGTGCACAGCTGCTATGAACATTGCATAACAATCAGTAAGAATCCAACTGTCTTACTTGTAGATACAAATGCACACATCATGCCCATAAAAGGAAAAACAGAGATTCTGAACTCTGTCAGGCCATGTAGCCCTACAACACCAGCTACCTGGTAACAAGGTGTGGCCAGAAAAGGTGTGAAGCTGTGATTGTGGTGTCATGCATGTGGATATCACAAATACAGTATCATAACTAATGTAGAAAAAATACTGAAATACTAATCATGTTGAAGATGTGGTCTCGAATTTCAATGTTATAACGAACATTTGCTAGGTCCTAAGTAAAAATTATTGGGTGCACTGTGGGTAAATGTGTTGTAAACATATACACTATAAGTGCTGTATGTCACATACACATATATGGACAGTGTATGTGTATGTGTGTGTGTGTGTTTATGTGTGTGTGTGTGTGCACATGCATGTGCATGTGTGTTTATTTGTATGGGAGTGGATGTGATAGGGTTAATCAGTTGTGATTTTAGATCTATTCAACCAGAGAGCAAGTGGCCGTGTCCTTGACCTTGATTAGATGTCGAAAGGAATAACACAATATGAATAAATTTAATACAGGTGTGCTGTGTAATGTTTATGTGTCACGTGTTAAGAAGGTCGAGTTATTCAGGTAAACCACGTTTGGGAACTTCTGCCAAATCTTTTAGGGGTGTCAGTACTGTGCCACTTATTCACAAGTACTTACGTTCCATCCCTAGCTGTTTGCTTTGTCCTGGGAGGGGGACTAGTGTATTAGTCCTCCCTTCCCTCCTCCTCCCTTCCCCCTCCTCCCTTCCCTCCTCCTCCCTTCCCCTACTCCTCCCTTCCCTCCTCCCTTCCCGCCTCCCTTCCCTCCTCCTTCCCTCCTCCCTTCCCTCCTCCCCTTCCCTCCTCCTCCCTTCCTTCCTCCTCCCTTCCCATCCTCCTTCCTCGACACTTGTTTGTCTGCACGTCTGCTCTGGTCAAGAATGGGTGAAGTGCCAACAAATGAATTAAATTCAGAAACCACCCACAATAACACTAGGGGTGGATTTGAAGGAGTTTTATAAATGGCATAGTATGACTGGTATTCACCTGATGTACACTGTAGGTGCACCAAACTTTGTAATTCTAAACTGATCTCTAATCCTGTCCTGTCACAGTACATGCGTTTGGGGCATGTAGGCAGTTTTTGTATATGTAAAGAGACCAGTAGCCTGTGCTTATTATTGATTTTGTATTGCTCTAATTCTAGCACATCTATATGCAATTCAGTGAATCATTATCTGGTTATAATTGGTATTTGGCTGTCAGGATGCCTGCATCTTACTGTATCTGCCTTGTAGAAACATTTTCCTCGGCCAATCAAAAAACATGTTACAATTTGGTGTAACATCTTGATTGACATTAGTAATTGGTGCATGCGCAAGTGAAAGGCAAGATACATAATACAATACCCACACACACACACCCACACACACACACCCACACACACACACACCCACACACACACACACCCATACACACACATATTTGTATTGTGTACAGGTACAGTGCAGTATGTGCACATCCTGTTTATCTGTGCCTGTTCAGTGGTGTGTATATATTCTGTTAAGGTGCTTGCATGTGTGCAGGACTGATGACACAGGGCTCACCAGTCCACTAAAGCCATTTTTGGGAAATGTAGAGGCCCCCACCTGCTCCTACTGCCCTTGATCTGTGAGGAAGCACACTGTTCACGGCGATATGATGTGTTTCATTTGATAAAGAAATTTATGTGTTGTGGTAATGGCATGACTCAATGAAGGGCTGTGTGTGGTAATGGGGACGTGGTATGAAAGGATGTCAGAATTTTTGTTTATGTCTTTCTCTAATTGTTGATCTTTCATCAGGCTCTATGAGAAGGCGCCAGTGACCAAGTGTCTTGACCTTGGAACAGAAGGTACTTGCAAGACTGACTTCAAATACCACCTTCTGCAGATGAGCAACAAGAACTGGATGACAACCCTGTTTCAGCCATCTCTTTCTCACTGGCTGGTATGGGTGGACTAGATGATAACCAGGCAGTGATACCTGAACACACAAGGTACAGTACATATTTCATAGCAATTCTTGTACCTTTTTGTGTGTATGTGTGTGTAGGGTATGTTTTTTTGGGGGGGGGGGTTTGACAACACTGCCTAATCTGACAAACAGTCAGAGATCCCTTCATGTGACAGTCTGTATTCATATGTAAGCCTGAACCATTGAATGATAAAGGGTTCAACCTAAGCTCAATTCCATGGCATGGGATGGAGTTCTGGAACTGGACCAAAGCTGGCTCTGTACAAATGATTTCAAGAAATTAAAATAGCTACAGAAGGTTTGTGTCTGAGAAGGAGGTTTGGTAATGTGTGTTAGGTGCATTGTTGTGTGCATGTGTTGTGTGCATGTGTTGTGTGCATGTGTTGTGTGCATGTTGTGTGTGTGTGTGTGTGTGTGTGTGGTGTGTGTGCGTGTGTGTGTGTGTGTGTGTGTGTGTGTTTGCATGTGTGGATGCAATAGGGTTGTGTGTATCAGTCAGAAACCAATCAGATCAAATGTTGCATGTTCAAACAACCATATGTACTGGGGATTAAAATAAATGGGTACACTTTTGTGGGTGTGCAAATGCATGACACGTATCAAAGATTGAATCGTTACAGATGCAACCTGAAACGAGGCGGTAAACCATGTTGTCTTGGGAGTAGAGCTGGTGTGGGTGGGCATAGTCATCCTCCACTCCTCCTCCCTCAAAACTTGTTTGTCAGGTGTTGTTTGCACTTGGTCAGGTCCTCGGTCTGGTTAGTGTTCTCAACCATCAACATATGAATAAGGTTTCAGAAACCAACCATGATAATGCTAAGGGTGGGTGTGAAGGAAATGTAAAGATGAATAATTGGCACCACATGAGCCAATACTCACCTGTGGGTTAATTAGAATGCATCTGTGCCAAACAAAGTGCAATTAGCCTTTGACAGACTCCGTAGGATAGTATAATTGGGGCAACAAAGTTTATGGCAAAACTACAGGGTATCCCACAATAGACCATTTTAAAAAGCTATAATAAACATTTGAATTTAGGGCACTTGATTATGAGAAGTTGAAGTTTTGCATTTATTTTTAATTAACCGTTAAGTAAAAATATAATCAGTCTTATTTGAATGGTTATGAAAAGCCAATACCCACTAATATAACTATATGTGGTAAATGTTATCACATTTTCCTTCATTGTAGGGCACCCTGAAGTGTGACCAAATTTTGTAACTCTAAATCTGATCCAGTCTGTAGGTCCATGTTTTCGGTACCCACTAGTAACAAGAGGAGTAGTAATAAATGCCTCATTACTGATTAGAACATGCCTGTGCAATTCAGTGAATCATCATTTTATCATCGGTATCTCAGGTCATTGGATGTCTGCATATTACTGTATCAGTGCAGCATAAACGTTTTTGCTGCATGGGCCAATGAAACAACAAAACAGACTCACAAGGGCTGAATTGGTTGAGGAACACCTTATGTAACACATCAGGCATTGCATCATGCTCACATGACTGTACCTGATAGGTGGGCCAGAGAGATGCCTTACCTGTACAAATTCCCCATAGAGTGGTAATGGAAGATCACCCAATCATCCTTATACATGTAACTTGCACCGATTGCAGGGAGAATATAAATGACACTACACTGTGCTGTGCTACTGAAGAGATACGTGAGCACGTCATGTTAATTCACATAGGCAGAAAGAAGATGTGCATAAGTAATTCATCTAGGTTGTAAACACTGAATTTTAGCATTATGAATCAAGTACCACACCACCAATTCAATGACCACCAAGACTCAAACCTGTATTATTTTTTTACATGCATGTGCAAGTAATGACTCCAACTCCAATCGTCTTAGATGAAGACGGGCATATGTGTTGAACTCGATTTGCTGGATGTAAGAGAGTATTTGTTAGACATTGATGAATCAGCTCTTTGCTACATGTAATTGTTTATTCATATGCGCTCACATGAGATAATCATAAAGTTTAACTAGCTTCTATGATGACCAGCAGCTAGCTGTATGATAGCAGATAATCATTTTTCAAGCTGTTGATTTCTGAGGAACGTTGGCCATCTACATGCATTTGTTCGTGATTCAATGAAACAAGTGTGACAAGCAATATCTTTGCTGCCTACGTTGAACCAAAATGAAAAGTCCATCGATTGCTCCATCATTAATATGCCATAGGTATGTGCGAATGGACTCACTAGTACTTTGCCTTCAAAATTACAGTGGAGATTTTATTGTGTTCCTATCTCTGGGACCACTATTTTTAGATTTTGCGATACAGTTCGTGGCGATCGAAAGCCTTTGTTTTAAAGTGAATTGAATCTAACACCAGGCAACATCACACTCCTCCACCCTCTGCAACCCATCCCACCCACTGGACAATCCGGGGTAATGGTTACTAAATGGTGGAGCCACCAATTTGTAACCATCATCCCAGAATGTGTGGACAAAGGGGGTGGGGGGATCCCCAGTGTGATGTAATAACACTGTTGTATTTAAACACACTGCTGAACCAATCATTGACACATAGTTCTGTTTACCTATACATGAATGGAATTTCTAGATGTGTCTTTCACAATACTCAAGTGTTTGTATGTTAAGGTTCACTCACCAAGGCTTACTCTCAATTCTCCCTTATTTCCATTGGATAGGATGGAGTCCTGGAGCAGGCACACAATGTAGGCTGCACTGGACCAAAGCTAGGGGAGCTTGTGTCATCTGTCTGGCTGAACAAATGATTGGGTGAGAACGACTCCATAATGCTCTCCTAAATTTGAGTCTGAAAAATAGGTTTAGAGTTTTTTTAATTAATTAGGTGCATTGTTGTGTGTGTTTGTGTGAGTGTGTGGATGTGATAGAACTAATCTGTTGTGCACATGTGCATGGATGTGTATTCAGAGAGAAAACGGCCTTGACATTAGATATCAAACAATCAGCATACAATGAATAAAAAGACGCGTGTGTGGGTGTACTGTTGTGGGTGTGCGCGCGCATATCACGTGTGTGAAATGGAACACGTGTACTTATGGCTGCCAAACCTCAGGTAAACCACAGTTGTACTATTGCCAACTCGTTTATGCGTGCGCTCGCTAACATTTTTACTTCTTAGCTCTTGTTTGTCTAGGGAGTAGAGCTGGTGTGGGTGGGCATAGTCATCCTCCCACTCCTCCTTCAATATTTGTTTGTCTGTTATTTTGTGTTTGGTCATGTCCTTGGTATCCTCAAACAACAATTAAGTTTCAGAAGCCAACCACAATAGCATTAGGTTTGGATTGCGTACAAACTTATGGCTTAATTAGAATTTGTCTGTGACAGACAGATGGCAAATAACCTTGTACAAACTCTATATCATAACATACTCCTAGCTTTGCAATACCAAACTACACTCATGACACACGCATCTTTGTGTTCATATATATGCTTTTTGATGCAGGGTTGAAGATGGGCTACCATCACCAATTACACCCTTTGTGGCCTATGCCGAGGCTTCCCACCCTGCTCCAGCACCTTTAATGTGAGGGACATTGGTGTGGTCATCATTATTGTACTGGTGGGCTTTGCTATGTATGTGTGCTTGATGCATGTATCTTAGCTTGTTCCTATGATTTAATGGAATTGAAGCTCACTCTGATGGTCAACGTTTTCAATGCAATCAGTATGGCTCTGTGGGAAAATGTATCTCAATTGCGTGATATAAGTTTGATTCTTGGATGTTTAGGATCTATGCGGCTATAACTTAATATATCAGTTGACTATTCATGTAATACGGCCTCTAGCAGCTAGATGATGTCTATATCTTACAGCAGTCACATGTGCAGCTAGATGATGTCTATATCTTACAGCAGTCACATGTGCAGCTAGATGATGTCTATATCTTACAGCAGTCACATGTGCAGCTAGATGATGTCTATATCTTACAGCAGTCACATGTGCAGCTAGATGATGTCTATATCTTACAGCAGTCACATGTGCAGCTAGATGATGTCTATATCTTACAGCAGTCACATGTGCAGCTAGATGATGTCTATATCTTACAGCAGTCACATGTGCAGCTAGATGATGTCTATATCTTACAGCAGTCACATGTGCAGCTAGATGATGTCTATATCTTACAGCAGTCACATGTGCAGCTAGATGATGTCTATATCTTACAGCAGTCACATGTGCAGCTAGATGATGTCTATATCTTACAGCAGTCACATGTGCAGCTAGATGATGTCTATATCTTACAGCAGTCACATGTGCAGCTAGATGATGTCTATATCTTACAGCAGTCACATGTGCAGCTAGATGATGTCTATATCTTACAGCAGTCACATGTGCAGCTAGATGATGTCTATATCTTACAGCAGTCACATGTGCAGCTAGATGATGTCTATATCTTACAGCAGTCACATGTGCAGCTAGATGATGTCTATATCTTACAGCAGTCACATGTGCAGCTAGATGATGTCTATATCTTACAGCAGTCACATGTGCAGCTAGATGATGTCTATATCTTACAGCAGTCACATGTGCAGCTAGATGATGTCTATATCTTACAGCAGTCACATGTGCAGCTTTCCATTTGTTCTTATTAACCTTGAATATTCAGTTCTATTTTGTGGGTCATTGGGGGTGGGGCGTGTGACTATATGCAATTAGGCATATTAAATTGTCACTTGTTATTTTGGTCATACAATGTACATTGGCATGGAAATCGTGTACTGAATAGTAACAGGCCAAGCTTCTGGGTGCTCTAGAGCAAAGGAACCCAATGTGGAACGCACCCCTACTAAGGAACACTACATCTCGTAACAATTTTTAATCAACGCTCACGTGTTTACACTTAAGACCAGCCCAGACTAGACAACAATGGTGCACGCAAATCTTATTATATCCACTTATCAGTGTTGCCATAATTACCGTGCAGTAACTAAAGAAATTTCATAATTTTTTTTAACGCAGGTATGTTTATATAACAGCCCTTTGCCATATATACGCTGACAAGTGAGATTTCAGTACCCTGGTTCTCTCCATAAAATTGGCTATCTAGCGGTTATCTCTCTAGCATGAATAGTGTGTGCACATTAGTCAAGTGAAGTAAGGTTGTTCCTTAATAGGTTCCCTTGCTCTATACAGTACATCGCTAGGCATGCATCTGGCTAAAGGCAGGGTACTGCAATATTATCTCTGCACACATGTAGATACACCACTCTTAGCATACATACATGTACACCTATCGTGGTAGTCATCAGGCTAAGCACTGTTCATTGTAATGTTTGCATTTTGTGATTAGGTTTGTCATTGACTATCTTTCCATAGGACTTGCAGTACCTTGGTACAGTCAGGACTGCACTGTACGTGTACAGCCCAACCAACTTCTCAACAGTAAGAAGAGATGGAGGCAGGAAATGTAGTAAGGACAGGGATCAAGAGGTTGAAATTTTGTTCTTGCTTGTTTACTTGCCCCCCAATTGGTATTTAGAAGGCTGCAGTACCATCTGGACTTTCAACCAGACAATTGAATTCTTTGTTTTCATCCCTGCTCAAAATGTAAGTGATGTGTGTGTGTTCTTTTGTATGCATGGAATGCACATGTATGTGGAAGCATAGGCCAGTCCTCTTGCTCTGACCACTCAAACATCATTGTTACAGTTTTTATGAATTTAGAGACTCTGTCTGTTAAGCTTTAGCAACACACCCTGTTTAGATGGTTCATATGAATTACAAAGCATGACTACAGATACAGTGTTGTGTTAACTAAATTATTCAATCCCTCCTCTCCTCCCCCTCCCTCCCTCCCCTCCCTCCCCCCCTCCCTCCCTCCCTCCCTCCCTCCCTCCCTCCCTCCCTTCGCCCCCTCTCTCTCTCTTCATAGATTCTGATGCTTGCTGCCTTGTGAACCTCACTGATCGACGTGATGTATATTGCTTTATTTTACTGCTATCTGTACTTTATGTGCCTGTTCCACTTTCATGTCAGAATATTGTCATATAATGCATTTGTCTTATCACTGTCTATTTTGATTTCAATACATTCTGGTAGTTGTTTTCTTTTTATCTATACCCTTAACACACACACACACAGTACACACACACACACACAGTCACACACACACACAGTCACACACACACACAGTCACACACACACACACAGTCACACTACACCACACATGCTTATCACTCATAGTACATTGTAAGCGATTATGAGATAATTTTGAATAGAAACTGCATCTAAACCAAAGCAGGCTGAATATGTATTAACAGCATCATTAATCGAATTGGCAATGTGTGTATAATAATCATCTGTGAGTGATGTGTATGGTGGTGTGTGTGTGTGTGTGTGGTGTGTGTGTGGTGAGCATGTGTGTGGTATGTAGTGGGGTTAGTGTCAATCACTGTGTACGGTTAAAACTCAAACAATTGTTTCAGCACATGCTTTTAGAGTTTAAAATGTAATGTGCATCCACTAAATGGTATATCAAATAAGATTAGAAGTTTAAAAGTATATGACAATGACAAGGAATACAAAGTTACACATTTGGCAGTGATTGAGCAGTGGCAGATGTTATATATGGACAAACCTAGGTGTGGTTTAAACAGAGTAAAGGAGAAAATTTTAAGATTGAAGAGGGGGTTTTGTATTATGTGCAAATATGTTTTATTGCAAAACATGATATGCAGAATAAATTAAATTATCAAAATTATATATGATGTACAGAATAAATTAATAATTCTTCAGTTAAACATTATCGTAGCAAGTTAACACTTCATTCAATGCCGGACGTAACAGGAAATAATTAGATGCATGCAAAAGGGCGTGTGGCCTGGTCCGTTCGCTTATTACCTATGCCCTTATTAGTTAATTATAATAATTATTATTATTAATTTTTAATTTTTGGGAAAATATTGGTCCGGCGGCTGCCGGACCGGTTCCGACACCATGAGTACCTGCAGATCAGCAGCAAACAGGAGGAAAGTTGGATGAGTGCTGTATACTGATTAGGTCGGGTATAGGGGTGTAGGTAGAGAATAAAAGGGTGAGGACATAACCACTCTTAACAGTATCCAAAACCCATGGTGGTGCACAAAGCTCCCGTTCCCAAAAAGCCAACAGCTACACATATGTCCTCTAATGAACATTGTATCAGCGTGTCCCCATCCTGAACCTCCCAACATCTGCCATACACACCCTCCTCACCAATGGAAGGTGTTACCTCCCCCACATGTGCTACACAATTAGGTGTCCCAATGTCGGCACTCCTACACCAAGTGCTCTCACCAGCCACGTGTCCACTACCCTTGGACAAAGGATACAGCACACTAGCCCCCACCTTCACACACTGAAGTGGCCCAGCTCACCACAGTGAAAACATTACCCCCATGGGCCTGGGAATCACACCACCCGCCATCACTGTGTGGATCTTGTTCCCTTCAGGATCATAGATGGAGAGACCATTGCCCCAATACTCACTGACAAGGCTGTAACCTTTACCACCTGTTCCATCACCTTCACCAGATGTGCCACTAGCCCTGCCACCTCCATCTGCACCAGTGCCAGGAAGGGGCGGGGCAGGTGAGGCCATCTTCAGAGGATGTCAGCACTACACAGGAAATTGTTTCTAATTATTTTTATTGCACATGTACATGGGACAGTGCCCGCGAAAAGGGACCTAGTGTATTTATATAAAACGATATAAAATTTTGTTCATATAAAACTGATATAACTTCCGAACGGTACACGCCATTGACTTCCTATTTTCAACACTTCATACTACACCATTTCTCTACGGTAAAATACTTTTTTGGGGTCTTGCACTTGCTCCGTGCCTGTATTGCAACGTCCGATACCCCACAAGGTATGAACCCGTCATAACTTTCGGCAGGAGTAATCAAATCGCTTCAAATTAGGTATGTAGATAGAGAGGTTCCTATACCTATCTATTTGTTCTGTTCGTTAATTTTTATGCAATCCGTTACGGAGATACAGTTGAACAAACTACGTGCACATTTTCGCGCTCGTTTCGCGCCAATGATTTGGGCAAATTGCGCTCCGCTCAATGTATGGGGAGGCGGGGGGATTATTACATTGGCGCGAATCAAGCGGGAAAACGTGCACGTAGTTTATTCAACTGTATCTCCGTAACAGATGGCATAAAAATTAACGAACAGAACAAATCGATAGGTATAGGACCTCTCTATCTACATACCGAATTTGAAGCGATTTGATTACTCCTGCCGAAAGTTATGACGGGTTCATACCTTGTGGGGTATCGGACGTTGCAATACAGGCACGGGAGCAAGTGCAAGACCCCAAAAAGTATTTTACCGTAGAGAAATGGTTGTAGTATGAAGTGTTGAAAATAGGAAGTCAATGGCGTGTACCGTTCGGAAGTTATATCAGTTTTATATGAACAAAATTTTATATCGTTTTATATAAATCACTAGGTCCCTTTTCGCGGGCACTGTCCCACATGTACTTACTAATATAGTATTCAATGTGGAAAATTAATTTTAACAACATAATCACGCGACCACACTAAAGGCCGATCGTAATCGTCGACACATGGAATTGGAGCCAAAGAACAGGTAAGTATTTTTAAAAAGGGATCGAGGAAGGATTGGTACTGGTGTGGAGTGGACGTTATAGCTGATGTAGTGCAGCGTTTCTTTAATAATGTATATGACCCAAAAAGGCCTCATGCAGTTATTCTCACAGATCTAGAGGCGTATACATTTCAGTCGGGTTTGAAGGGACATACTTCACATGGCTTGTTCTTGTCGTATCATACTATTCTCAAGCTGTGCATTTGGATCATGGGTGTGATATTCTCAACTATACGTACTCTCTGGGACGAGGGTAAGGACCGGCCCTGGCCCGGAACACGAGACGCATACCTCTTGCGCGGCGCGAAGTACCATCTAGGCCTACATGCAGGGTGCGCTTTCGTGGTCACACGTGATCATCTAGATTATTTGTAATGTGTGAGCAACATTTTTGATATTCACACGCAAGGTTACTGAACAAATATATCCTTGTAAGGTACTGTCGTGGCAATAATTATCCTACCAAAAATTTATCCTAGGATAAAATTTATCCCATGGGATAAAAAATTTCTGCTAAAATCTATCCTAGGATAAATTTTGGCAGCCAAAATTTATCCTACCCTGCCAAAAATTATCCTACATGATTTAAGCCAGACAAATACAATTGTTCAGGAGTTTGTGATAATAATGATAACCGCGTGGCCCCCAGACCTTTGCAGGCATTGTTGCTCTGAAAAGATTACTAGGCTGACAGAGGGGCATGGTGAAGAGTTTTTAACCTACCATCACTGTACCAATTAACTCAGTGAACTCCATTAACGACAAGCTAAGTCTATTGTTAGATTGAGTCAAGTATTGTGCCTTGTCAATCAAGGGGGGGGGGGGGGGGGAGGTAACGGAGATTACACTTATGAAAAAAAAATAACACGTTCTGCGTTTTATTTACTCCTTGCAATTTCTGCAATACCATTTATGACGTCTGACTTTCAGAGTTCTTTGTGGGATGGATTGGTCACACTCCTTATGATACCACTTACAACATCCATCACCTTACATATCATAAGTGCTGACTCTGGTCCTCTGCAATGGCAATATATGTGTATAGCCTCTTCATTCATAAACTTCCGACTTTGTTCCTCATAAGCGCTGGTAAATGGAATGATCTTTTGAGCTTCCAAGCAATCAAGTAGATGCTACCTCATCTTTTGTGTGTCATAGTGAGTGGATATCACATCTTGGCCATAGCACGGCTAGTAGCAAAAGCAATGGCATATACACCACAGTCATGCCCATTAATCCGCTTATCCACATTGGCATGCATGATGGACTGTGTTTGTAGGTTGGATGCTATATATGCATCAGTGCACAGATTTGATCTGCAATAGATGTATGATCAGAGATACATAAACATTAATATGTGATGATTTGGTATCAAAAGTAGAGACCGTCACCCAGTGGTTAGATCCATTATGCAAAATTATCTTTCATTACGTCAAAGCTTAGATTTGATCCCAGAGTGGTTGTACTGTAGTCCTGGAAGTAGATGAATGCAATCCACAGAATCTGCAAGAATGGCAATAAATGGTATTAACTCACCATCTTCTTCACATCTTCAATTACACCTTTCCTCGTAAATCTTTCTTTCACTCGTTTTCTTCACACCAAGATATCCAGAGGTGGAATGCACCTGGCTAGCCAAAGTTATGTTCCGCCGTTCCGCTGGGTTCTGAATATACTTCACAGCCTATTCGGTCCCAGGTGCAAGGGTAACATATTACAGTGGCGTAGTTCCTCCCCCTGCCCCCCCCCCCCCCCCACACGTTAATGAAGTAAAAGTTATTGACCGGCAATTTAACTACTAGCCAACCTTTCTCTCAGTTCATTTATTTGAAGTACAAGTATTTCTACCTCAAAAGCACTGGCTTCTACACTCTACACGTATATAGCCAGAAACAACTAAGCAACTAACCTCACGTTCTGCCTTTGTCTGTAATACAACTCTCCACTTCGCAGCTTCAACTTCTTACCTCAACCAAATTTGTCGCTGAGGACTGCATTGGATACGCATTGTCTTTTAGGTACAGATAAACCGCGGTCAACCAAATCGTCTTCACTTCCAGCGGCAGTGTCCTTATCTTCACTAAGCCCCTCCATTGGTGCCTTCGCCAGATGCTTTTGCACACACGTGGCTTGTTCAGCTGAAAAAAAAATGGTACTTTGGGTATGATATAAAATGGCAGGGAGGGATAGATTCTTGTAGTCTGGCACCTTACCAAATTTTATCCTGGGATATAATTTAGCGGGGGAATTGATATTTTCGTTACAGTACAAATGGATAATGGAAGCTGCAGTTTGGACACCATATCATTGCAAGCTGTGACGTGTGACTGTGGATGCTGATGTCCTGGACCACGTTGAAGAGCACGAGATTAGCCAGGTCTGCCACGGGAGGGGCTGCAGAACTTCCTTCTTCTTTCATGGTATATAACGGTGTTTCTTTTTACACATTATAAAAGCCTTTAACTTTGATCTTGGCGGTGAAGAATTGTTTTATTTATGTTACGTATTGCATAAATGCAAAGCCGTAATGAGCATCGCATAACAATCAGTCAAAACCCTACTGCTGTGATTGTGGTGTCATGCATGTGGATAACACAAATACAGTATCATCAGTTATATAACTAATGTAGAAATACTGAAATACATTAATTATGTTGAAAATTTGGTCTCGAATTTCAATTTTATAACGAACATTTGCTAGGTCCTAAGTATATAAATGAGCTTATTATTTGTTACAAATGGTGGAATTTCTGGTCTGGGTTGATTCCCTCAACTACGATGTCTGCACCTAGAATGATACATACCTTGGCAGATAGGTATTTGCACTGTGATTAGCTGTGGGAAGAAGGATAACAACACTGGTTTTGTCATATCTGCTGTAGTCATGTTTGACTAAGAATGCCAAAACCAATCTAATATTTGCTGCGTTTAAAATGATTCGAGTGAAAAGTACACAAAACTGTAGTACTGTACATGCATGTCTATAAGAATGCAACTAATATATAGGACACGTACAGTTTTGTGTAAGCTGTATTTGAATGAATTATTGTGATTGCAAAACGTAGCGAATAATAAATTGGTTAACCCCAACCCTAACCCTAAGGTGGTTGCAAAGTCCTCAACAAATGGCCATGAATCAATCGTGCGTGTAATGAAACGCTGTAAAACTTGCAATCCTACTTCAAGGCAGACAAAATCACACCACTCCCTCCTTCGTTACAGCAATAAATACGACTTACCACACCCATTATTAGCTTTCTCTATGGTGTCTCATATGCAGTAACATGCACTCAAAATGTCAATTACAGTAAGTATTTCGATTCTTGTAATGCTATACTATACTAATTTAGTGCTGTACATGTATTTGAAGTACCTACTATAGTTGATTAGAATGGACAAATAGGTCAAGTGCTTCATTTCAATTTAATAAATCTCATTACTACCAACAGCGAGGTTATTAATAAAGTCATTATCTGTCATTTGTGCTCAAAGCCCTTCGTTGATCCAAGAATTCTACCATGTTTGCACTCCTTCTGTCTACAATGTCTCCATCATGAGATAGAGAAAAGTGGTTCCCAACAAATGTTCCAATGTCCCATCTGTGAACAAAACACCAGCATCCCAGTGGGAGGGGCCAGTGTTCTCCCTCAGAACCTCCATCTTGGATTTGAAGTAGAGGTAGCAGGGTACATGTCCAAGATGGTGAACAACAGTGAGGTGTGTTGTGATGAATGTGTAGATGGACGCAATGGCCTTGCAGTGGTGTTCTGTTGTATGTGTCATCAGTTCCTGTGCAAGGTTTGTCGTGACCACCATAGTAGCAGCCGAAGATTTTCTAAGCACAAAATTGTTCTACTCAACCAGGCTGGAGCCAGACAGCTGCACACCACCATGAAGCCAAGAGATCATTACTGCTCTCAGCCTAGCCATGAGGACAATAGATTGAATTTTATTTGTGAGACTTGTAGCTTGCTGGTATGCCGTGACTGCACTACAGTTACCCACAAAAGCCACTCTGTGAAGGAATATCCACAGTAGCTAATATCCATCAAATGGAAATCACAGGAGCACTTGAAGATGCAAAAGAAGTAGTGACAAAGCTGACTGGAGCCATCGAGGGAAATAACAGGATGATAGAACAAGTGGAGATCTCCAAACGAACTGCTTTCTTGGCCATCAACCAAGCCTTTGAAATACTTCAGCAAACATTGGAAGAAAGAAAAAGGACACTACTGTCAGAGTTGGAGGCCATTTCACTGTCCAAGACAACAGCTCTGACCCTCCAGAAAGAACAGTTTGAGAAGATGGTTGGAGACATTGGTCACTACATTAATATGGTATCCCAGATCCTGCAGACCCACACTGACCATGAGATTGTGGCATTGGGAGGACTCATACCCACTGAACTGCAGGCCACCCTCAAGAGGGTCCAGACCATTTCCCTCACTCCAAACCAACACAGCAACATAACTGCGTCTGTGCAAACAGATGATCTTGTCCGACAACTATCCAAATTGGGTGAAATTATTGTATTCTTCTCTTCTCCATCTTCAAGCACATGGGTGTCCACATCAGTAGCCAGGGTGGGGGCCAGGTACCATGTTAAGGTACAAAGCAAGACCTCAGAGGGGGAGGAGTACCCTCATGGTGGTGTAGAGGTGAAGGGTGAGATGAGGTCCAAGACCCATAATGGAGCAGTTGTGTATGGAGAGGTGGAGGACCACAGGGATGGTACCTACACCATCAGCCTCACCCCTCAAACTGCTGGTCCTCACCAGCTCCTCATCACAATGGATGGTCAGCATGTACAGAATAGTCCTAATGACCTTGATGTGAGGCCTAAACCTAAACGTGACTACCATACCTTATGTAATGCCCAACAAGTGATCCAGTGTAATAGGCCAGCATGTGTAGCCATCCATGACAATGGAGACATCTATGTAGGGAGCCATGATGGCTGCATTTATGTGTTTGATCAAACAGGTCAACTGAAGAA
Source organism: Ephydatia muelleri (assembly GCA_013339895.1). Taxonomy (NCBI): domain Eukaryota; kingdom Metazoa; phylum Porifera; class Demospongiae; order Spongillida; family Spongillidae; genus Ephydatia; species Ephydatia muelleri. The sequence continues at coordinate 64,263 of JABACO010000132.1, forward strand.
TACCATAGGTAGTAGGGGAAGTGGTGATGGTCAGTTCTCTTCTCCATCTGGTATATCCATCAAGGGAGATGTGTTGTATGTTGCTGATACTTTAAATCATCGTGTACAGAAGCTGACATCAAGTGGAAAGTTCCTTCATAAGTTTGGTCAGGAGGGATCAGGTCAGGGACAGTTCAATAGGTCTTTGGTTGTCATCATTGACTCCAACAACAAACTGATTGTCTCTGACTGGGAAAACGATAGGATACAAATATTCAATGAAAATTGTGGTTGGTTATTAACCATAGATGGTAAAGGCTCAGGCAATCATAGTTTTGAGACTCCATGGGGTCTTGCCTTGGACCCTCAGGGAAACATTCATGTTGCAGCCTTTGGTTCAGACACTATCAAAGTGTTTACCAAAGAAGGTGTCTATGTCAGAAGGTATGGTGATCCTAATCATCCCATTGGAATAGCCATTGATGATGAAGGTTACAGCCTTGTCAGTGAGTGTTGGGGCCATTGTCTCTCCATCTATGATCCTGAGGGAAACAAGATCCACACAGTGGGGATTCTGAAGTATCCCTGGGGTACTGCACTAGATCCCAGAGATGGCAGTGTGTTCATTGCTAACTATGGTGCTAACACTGTATGGAAGTATTGTGTTTGAAAAGTGAATGTGATGTAATGTGCATTACTGTGAACTTGTAGAGCATTTTCAAGACATGTGATGTAAATATCTAAACATGATTGGTATTAAAGTTTGTATGGTCAACCATACTGAGAAATATGCTATTGCTATTGCTAAGTTACAGTTTCATTGAATATTTTAAATTTATATGTAGTTTTCGGAGTATTGGAGTATTGTGTTAAAGCTTCAGTTTTGGACGTAGTCCCTTGATGAGTTTAATGCACAACCAATATGGCATAGACCAGCGTGTTTTGCATCCCCAGGGACAGGGGCAGTAGATACATTCAGTGTAGACTGGCATGGGGAGAGCAACTGGAGTTTATGGACAACTGTTGTCCACCTCCCAGTAGTTGCCTACAATCTTGTTACATGGCTGAATGTTTGGTGCTCAGTTGTTTTGTTTGCAAGAGGGTAGAAACTTGCTTAGATGGTTGGGTGATGTGACCAGGCTAGGCTGTGTGTGGAAAGTTTATTATTAGAGACTTCTCTGCAGGATTGGAGTTGAAGGCATGCAAATGCAAATAATGATATAAACACACACACACACACACACACACAGACACACAAGCACACACACTTCCCCTCTCCCTCTTCACTCCCCTAACCCTCACCTCTTCTTATCAGGGCACTAACGGCTCACAGTTGTGGGACTCTGCATTTGCTGCACAAGCTTTCTTGGAGGTACGTACTAAACAAGGGTGTGTGGTTAAGGTGCATGACCAGAGGGGGAGTGGCCATCTGCAGGGCTGTCATCTTTGTGTCTTGACACTACCAATACATGTGTTAGTACATGTGTGTGGGTGTTACATTGTCTGCATGTGGTGTGCGGTCATGCATTCACAGTGCATCAGAGTACTGTGTACATGAACCTGTAAGTGTACTTATACCATGCTCACACGCATATACTGTACACACACACACACACACACACACACACACACACACACACACCCAGGTGCCAGAAAACCCTCCCATCTACTCCAAGTACTACAGACAGATGAGCAAGGTTGGAAGTAATAGCATACTGTAGTGGTTTGACAAAACAAGTCAGTTGTTATCAGTGAGATGTTTTTGAATTTAGAATAATTCATTTATAAAATTGCACTTGTCATTAGATAAACCCATTGCATATATCAGTTGATTATACAAAGCCACTCTCTCTTTCCATTCATTGTCATTAGCTTTCAATGTTTGGTTCTGTCTGCAATGAGGAAGAAATGCTTATTGCATAACAGATGGTTGGGTGGTGTGGCCATGATCTTATGATGGTCAGTTCTCTTCTCCGGGTGGTACATGATCTTATATCTTATCTATAACTCCAGACTTGGCTGTATGAGGGAAGTTTATTATTTCTCTGCAGCATCTGGATCACCTTGGAGATCTGAGGGCAATGTACAATGCTTGTGACGGTCACATGATCCTCAGGAGCAGAACATGTGTGCATACAGTGTACTTCCCCCTCTCCCTCTTCACTCCCCTATCCCTCACCTCTTCTTATCAGGGCACTAATGGCTCACAGTTGTGGGACTCTGCATTTGCTGCACAAGCTTTCTTGGAGGTACGTACTAAACAAGGTGTGTGGTTAAGGTGCATGACCAGAGGGGGAGGGGCCATATGGTCTGTGTGATGACATCTAGAATGGGAAAGACCACTGCTGCAACGCTCCAGACTGAAGATGGAGATTGGTCTGGGGACTATAGAGGACCACTTCTAGATGGCTGGTACGTGTGTATGAATGGTCGTACTGTGTCTGCATCTATATAGTACTGTATACATATGGCATTTTATGTACACTTCTGTGTGTATGGCATTGTAATGCAAGTGTCCATGTGTACAGGTGAATGAAGTATATGTGTGCACTGAGAAATGTAAACATGTACTTTGAAGAATTATAATTCATTCGGTGATCAATATCCTGTCAACATTTCACCACATGTTTTGTGCCATGAAAGTGAGCTCATGTGTGGGTGCTTTTATAGCTCTTAGCTAGTTGTGGCCAGATAAAAGATGTTTTGCTATCTCCTTCCTTCCCTCTCCTCCCAACTTGTTTCATTTTTGATATCTATCTTGTTTCCCTTGCATCTCACCCTTCCTGTCCCTCGTTTCCATGGTGACCATCCTTAGAATTGGTGATTGTATGTCATGTGATAGACACGCCCCTCTCAAGGGAGCAGAAGTCAGAGATGAAACAATATCCTAGGAACGTCCAGCGAGATGACGGAGGATGGGGACTGTAAGTGGCTGGAGCATTGGGGAGTGGGAGGAGCTGCAAGGGAAAGATAAATAGATGTAGGCAGCCTGTCTTGTGACCAATTGCACCATTTGCACAATAACAGCTTATTATGTTACTAATAGCTCATTGTAGCTCTGCTGTAAGAAAGAACAGAGCTTGCAGAGTCTTGTTGAACGTTCATTCTCCTCTTCCTGACTTCCTGTTATGCAACCCACACCACACCTTCCCTCTTTGTCCCCTGCTCTTTCCTCTCCCTCCTCCTTTTTCATTCCCCTGCCTCTCTCTAACCTCTACCCTCTCTCCCATCCTTGCTCCTCCCCCTCCCTCCCTCCCTCCCTCCCTCCCTCCCTCCCTCCCTCCCTCCCTCCCCTCCCTCCCTCCCTCCCTCCCTTCCTCCCCCCTCCCTCCCTCCAGGCACACAGAAGGGAAGTCTACAGTGTTTGGCACTGCCCTCAATTATGTGACCATGAGGCTGTTGAGTGTGGCCAGAGGTGGCCCGAGCCAGGACACTGCTGCACCATCTAGGAGGTGCTGTGTGCATCCCTTCATGGGGCAAGTTCTGGCTGGCTGTGCTCAACGTGTACCACTGGAATGGAGTTCATTGTCTCTTCCCTGAGCTCTGGTGAGTATTGGGTGTGTGTGTGAGTGGGGGGATGTTTGAGTGTGTGTGTGTGTGGGGGGATGTTTGAGTGTGTATGTGTGTTTGGGTATGGGTGTTTGGTGGTGTGTTGTGGAGGGGCCCGGGGATGTTTGAGTGTGTGTTGTTGGGGGTGTTTGTTTTAGTTTGTGTGTGTGGTGTTTTGATTGTGTTGTTTTTGTGGTTTGTGTGGTGATGTTTGAGTGTTTGCTGTTGGGGTGTTTTTTTTTGTTTTTGGATTATTTTTGCGTGGTGGGTGGTGTGGGTGTGGGGTGAGGATGTTTGAGTGTGTATGTGTGTGTGTGTTGGGGTGTTGTGAGTGTGTGTGTGTGTGTGGGGGATGCTTGAGTGTGTGTCTGTGGGGGGTGTTTGAGTGTGTGTGTTTGTGGGGGGATGTTTGAGTGTGTTTCTGTGGGGGGGATGTTTGAGTGTGTGTGTGTGGGGGGGGGATGTTTGAGTGTGCGTGTGTGTGGGGGGATGTTGGAGTGTGTTTCTGTGGGGGATGTTTGAGCGTGTCGGTGTGTGGGGGGTGTTTGAGTGTGTGTGTGTGGGGGATGTTTGAGTGTATTAGTGTATGTGCATGTTTGAGTGTGCATTTGTGTGGGTGTTGAGTGTATTGGTGTGTGTGGGGGGGAGGGTAGGTGTGTCTAGTTATTTGGAAGAAATGGGTTGTACTTTTTAAGTGGTTTAACCTCCTCCCCACTCCGATCCATCAGGAACCTCCCCCAATGGGGTAACCAGTACATCCCTTCAACATGTAGGTGACATTGCAGACAGGTAAAAGAGGTGTGGCTTTGAGGCACGTGCGATGAGTTGTGTGTGGGAGTCTGAGATGGAAGCACTATGACTATACGTACTTGCTGTGTGTGTGTGTGTGTATTCATGCGCTTTCAATGCATGCCTTAAGGATTTTGTCTTTACCACCATTCTTGAAGTGTGGGCCTGGATTAGACCATTTAAATTTGTTTGCTTCTAGTAGCGCAGAGTACACTGTACGTAATAGTAGGAGCACCTTATTGGGAGCAAGGCATAGCCGAGGGACCTTGACTCTGGTATTTTTGCCTCTGGCTACATTTAAACCTTTCTTATCCTGTTTCAGTAGCAAGGAGACGTTCGCAGCAAGACAGGCATGGTGAGCTCTAATTGGAATAGCTATTGCAACTTGTGTTATAGCTTTGTGTATGTGTGTGTGTGTGTTTGTGTGTGTGTGTGTGGGGGGGTGATGGCAAAATAGACTGCAAACTAGTTAATAGTATTTTGTACTTGGCTCGGCTATTTTGTCTTCCTTGCATAGTGTATTGTACAAATATCAGAAATCCTTCTGGCTCCATTTTCAGCTGTGTTGCTTGTAACGGGAGGGCATGCACATATCCAGTGCTGGTACAACCCAAAAGCAGTGGGTATGACATCATCTCGTAAGTCGATTATTCTATGAACCTCACCCTCTTCCTTAACAAAATCACTCCTACTTCAATCACTCCCATGTCTTACTGCCACTGTCTATACAGTCTTACCCTGGAGAACCTTAGCATCGAGGAGGAATCAATGAGCACACATCACTCTATGTATGTGGTTGCACCATGTACCATCAAATGCACCAGCACTGCGCCGCAGTTACAATTACAATCTAAGGCAGAGAATTTGTTGTGCTATAAATGTTAATGGTGCATTTACTTCAGCATCATCCACAACACCCCCAATTTGGAACTTCGGTACGTATATACAATTATTTTATTATTCGTACCTGAGATCTTGGCCTCCCCTCCCCCCCTCTCCCTTTTTTTATCCTATTGCTGCTAACTTCTCTAGGCTGACCATGTACCACTCTCCCACATCAGCTCTCATCCCCTGACCATGTCAGTACCAACTGACAGCTAAAGAAGCCGATAAGGCTGGGATGCCTCTATGCTACTGGTATTACCAGTCTTTCCACACAGGTCACAATGTTCAGAGCAGTTCTCACAGTCCAGACAATGGGGTGCATGTATTAATTTGCAAGCACGTTGGATGACACATGTATGCACTGTTATTGAATTAAATGTCATTACACTGACACAAGAGCACTGCACCCTCTAAATCCAAGGAGGGCTGGATAGTGAGCATATGGGTACACAGATCATGGGCAGCCCAATAGCCATAAATGTGAGCTGGGTAACTCTCTCCGCCATTATGATTTATCTGAAGTGATATATTATGTGCAGGCAATGCCTTTGCACCCTCTAAATCCAAGGAGGGCTTAGCAATAGCTTCAACAGTGTGCGTGCATACATGTATGCACGCACACTGGTAAAGCTATTGCGTGCACAGAAATGAGCAAATTTTTGTTATATGCACGACAGTCCATAGCCACATCCAAGACGTCTTTAATTAGGCAATCATACCTTCAGAGATTATTTGCAACAGGACTACATGTAATAGTATGAGACCATGCTATTAGAATAAAGGATGTGGATTTTCTTCCAAGTTTGGAGTAGGAAATAATCACAAAGTGTCAATATTACTGGCAGACTACAACTTTCAAACAAGACCCACTTTACTAGGAATTTGAATACGGGAGAAGATTCAGCTCCATCAAAGAAATTGGTTGCTAAAATTCTTCAAGTGCATATGACATTTGACCTACATGCATTTCAAGCCTACATTACAAATGACCACTTCCACAGATGTTTGCGAATCTCTTACATCGCAAATTTTATTCCGATGGTGAAATATTTGGAGCTCAATTATTTATATATTTGAGCAATGTTATTTTAGCATGAAAATGTTTTTAAATGATATTGAAAATAGATCTACTCGTAAGTCTTCCCAATTTACACTGCACATCAAAATGTAAGTTACATAGTAGGGGAGGAGGAGGAGAGGTGGGGTTACAAGTAAATAACAAGCATGTTTTCATGTGCACTGTATGTTACATGCATGTCTTCTTGCACAAATATTCCAACACTCCAGGATGGCCCCTCTTGGTCTCATAGCAGGCGTAGCCACCATTGGTGTTCTGCATTTTCAGCAGCTGAGCAAAGGTGTGCAGAGGCGAACAAAGGTGTGCAGGGATGCGCAAAGGTGTGCAAGTGTGTGCAGAGGTACACAAATAATGTAGTGTACAAGAGGTCAGGTGCATGCATAGTGCATGAGGAAAGGGATGACCACATAATGGTGTGCACAAATGTCACATAGTCCCTACACGCCCACAATGGACACACCTACTCATACATCATGGCCAGCAAAGCACTTACCACATTGACACAGTCGAACATCCTTTGGTCTTCAACATGTTCATCAAGGTCACTGTTGTTGGGGGAGGGGTATGGTTATGGATGACTACTGTATGTGCATATGTGCATTGGGGGCTAGGGGTGGTTCATTGCTGTGTAGGTTGGGAGCTCGTAGGAGGCGTAGCCACCCTTCTGGCCGGAGACAACCCAACCACACTCCACTGTGCTGAAGGGGAAAGCCCCTTGGAGAGGGAGGGAGGGCATCAGGTGATGTGTGTTACATCGTGGGCACCTAGATCTGCTAGCACCCTGCAAAGTCCCTAGTCCCCAGACCTAGTATAATCTAGTCCCTTATGCCCATATCTAGTGAGTGACACGCAGTCCAGATGGAATGATGGACTTGGGAGCTGACCAATCCAATCACACTCTGTAGTAGCCCTCTACCACTAGAATGTAGTACCTTGCTCATCTCTCTGTAGTACTTGGAGTAGTTGGGAGGTTTTCTGGCACCTGGGTGGTGTGTAAGCACACCACATGCAGACAATGCAACACCCACACACTTGCATCAACAGACGTGTAAGTGCACACACACACAACTTATAGTGGAGAGCCTTAATTCATACATGTTCAATCAGGGAACCTTTTGTCATTGTATGCTCCAGCCTGTGGTAATGTCAAGACACAAAGATGACAGCCCTGCAGATGGCCCCTCCCCCTCTGGTCATGCAACTTAACCACACACCCTTGTTTAGTACGTACCTCCAAGAAAGCTTGTGCAGCAAATGCAGAGTCCCACAACTGTGAGCCATTAGTGCCCTGATAAGAAGAGGTGAGGGAGAGTGGGAGAAGGGGAAGTGTGTGTGTTGTGTGTGTGTATGTGTGTGTATGTGTGTGTGTGTGTGTGTGTGTGTGAGTGTGACCTGCAATTGCTGGAAGTAGGAAGGGATCTAATGTGAAGTTATGACAACCATGCATAGATCCTCTAGCACACACAAATATGTACAATACAAATACATACTACACTGAATGTGGGGATGCAAAACACGCTGGCCTATGCCATATTGGTTGTGCATTAAACTCATCAAGGGACTATCTCCAAAACTGAAGCTCTATGCTTCGATGGGTAACCCATCACACCATGCTTGCCTGGTGTCCAACAGGATATACAATGGCCATCATGCACCCACCCTTCATAAACTCACCCACTGCATTGTCAACATCATCAGCCTCAGTAGTGCTGTACACTGATTAGGTCGGGTATAGGGTGTAGGTAGAGAATAAAAGGGGAGGACATAACCACTCTTAACATGAGTATCCAAAACCCATGGTAGTGCACAAAGCTCCCGTTCCCAAAAAGGCAAACAACTACACACATGTCCTCTAATGAACATTGTATCAGCGTGTCCCCATCCTGAACCTCCCAACATCTGCCATACACACCCTCCTCACCAATGGAAGGTGTTACCTCCCCCACATGTGCTACACAATTAGGTGTCCCAATGTCGGCACTCCTACACCAAGTGCTCTATGTCAGCTGCCCTTGGACAAAGGATACAGCACACTGGCACCTACTGAAGTGGCCCAGCTCACCACAGTGAAAACATGACCCCATGGGCCTGGGAACCACACCACCGCCATCACTGTGTGGATCTTGTTCCCTTCAGGATCATAGATGGAGAGACCATTGCCCCAATACTCACTGACAAGGCTGTAACCTTCACCACCTGTTCCATCACCTTCACCAGATGCGCCACTAGCCCTGCCACCTCCATCAGGAAGGGGCGGGGCAGGTGAGGTAATCATCAGTGAGGACGTCAGTGCTACACAGAAAATTATTTTCTAATTATTGTTTAAAAAAATTGTGTTTGTCAAGTGGAGAATGAGTTTTTAATGCGAATATATGTCAAGTGCACGACATGCTTTGGACAGAGGATACTAGAATAGTTTAACCTTTAAAGAAACAATCACGAATAGGTTTTAGGATTGAGGTCAAAATTCGAAGAGATAACTAATATCCTTAATTCTTGTTGAACATGTACATGTACTTCCTATTAATATAGCATATTACAATCTGGAAAATTAAAATAACACGCGACCACTGACGGCCGATCGTAATCGTCGACACATGGAATTGGAGGCAAAGAACAGGTAAGTATTTAAAGAGGGAGGAAGAATTGGTGTGGAGTGGACGTTAGAGCTCATGTAGTGCAGGGGTTATTTTAATGATGTATATGACCCAAAAAAGACCTCAGTTATTCTCACAGATCTATAGGCGTACACATTTCAGTGGGGTTTGCTGGTTACATACTTCACATGGAATGTTATCGTCGTATCATACCATTCTCAAGCTGTGCATTTGGATCATGGGTGTGATGTTTTCAACCATTCGTACACCCCAACGCCCTCTGGGACGAGGGTAAGGACCGGCCCTGGCCCGGAACACGAGACACATAGCTGTAAAGTTACCTCTTGCGCGACGCGAAGTACCATCTACATGCAGGGTGCGCTTTCTTGGTCACACGTGGTCATAGATTATTTATTTGTGTAAAATCCACTAATTTTTGATATTCACACGCAAGGTTACTGAACAAATATATCCTTGTAAGGTACTGTCGTGGCAAAAATTATCCTACCAAAAATTTATCCTAGGATAAAATGTATCCCATGGGATAAAAATTTTCTGCTAAAATCTATTCTAGGATAATTTTGGCAGCCAAAATGTATCCTACCTGCCAAAAATTATCCTACGCCGGACTGTTCAGGGGTTATAATGATAACCGCGTGGCCCCCGACCTTTGCAGGCGTCTTTGTTCTGAAAGGTTACTAGGCTGACAGAGGGGCATGGTGAAGAGTTTTTAACCTACCATCTACTATACTATTTAACTCAGTGAACTCCATTAACGACAAGCTAAGTCTATTGTTAGATTGAGTCAAGTGTTGTGCCTTGTCAATCAAAGGGGGGGGGGGGGGGGGGGGGTGGGTACGGAGATTACACTTATGAAAAAAAAATGAACACGTTCTGCGTTTTATTTACCCCTTGCAATTTCTGCAATACCATTTATGACGTCTGATTGGTCACACTCCTTATGATACTACTCACAACATCCATCACATTGTATCATAAGTGTTGACTCTGGTCCTCTGCAATGGCAATATATGTGTATAGCCTCTTCATTCATAAACCTCTGCGTTTCTTCCTCATAAGCGCTGGTAAATGGAATGATCTTTTGAGCTTCCAAGCAATCAAGTAGATGCTACCTCATCTTTTGTGTGTCATAGTGAGTGGATATCACATCTTGGCCATAGCACGGCTAGTAGCAAAAGCAATGGCATATACACCACAGTCATGCCCATTAATCCGCTTATCCACATTGGCATGCATGATGGACTGTGTTTGTAGGTTGGATGCTATATATGCATCAGTGCACAGATTTGATCTGCAATAGGTGTATGATCAGAGATACATAAACATTAATATGTGATGATATGGTATCAAAAGTAGAGACCGTCACCCAGTGGTTAGATCCATTATGCAAAATTATCTTTCATTACGTCAAAGCTTAGATTTGATCCCAGAGTGGTGTACTGTAGTCCTGGAGTAGATGAATGCAATCCACAGAATCTGCAAGAATGGCAATAAATGGTATTAACTCACCATCTTCTTCACATCTTCAATTGCACCTTTCCACATAAATCTTTCTTTCACTCGTCTTCTTCACACCAAGATATCCAGAGGTGGAATGCACATGGCAAGCCAAAGTTATGTTCCGCCGTTCCGCTGGGTTCTGAATGTACTTCACAGCCTATCCGGTCCCAGGTGCAAGGGTAACATATTACAGTGGCGTAGTTCCTCCCCCTGCCCCCCCTCCCCCCCACGTTAATGAAGTAAAAGTTATTGACCGGCAATTTCACTACTAGCTAACCTTTCTCTCAGTTCATTTATTTGAAGTACACCCCAAAAGCACTGGCTTCTACACTCTACATGTATATAGCCAGAAACAACTAAGCAACTAATCTCACGTTCTGCCTTTGTCTGTAATACAACTCTCCACTTCGCAGCTTCAACTTCTTTGACCTCAACCGAGTTTGTCTCTTCAATGACACTGAGGACTTGCATTGGATACGCATTGTTTTTTAGGAACAGATAAACGCGGTCAACCAAATCGTCTTCACTTCCAGCGGCAGTGTCCTTATCTTCACTAAGCCCCTCCATTGGTGCCTTCGCCAGATGCTTTTGCACACACGTGGCTTGTTCAGCTGAAAAAAATGGTACTTTGGGTATGATATAAAATGGCAGGGAGGGATAGATTCTTGCAGTCTGGCACCTTACCAAATTTTATCCTGGGATATAATTTAGCGGGGGGTTAAATTTTTCGTGACAGTACAAATGGATAATGGAAGCTGCAGTTTGGACACCATATCATTGCAGGCTGTGATGTGTGACTATGGATGCTGATGTTCCTGGACCACGTAGAGATTAGCCAGGTCTGCAGAAATTCTTCATAGAGCTTCTTTCATGGTATATAACGGTGTTTCTTTTTACACATTATAAAAGCCTTTAACTTTGATCTTGGCTGTGAAGAATTGTTTTATTTTTGTAAACAAGTGCACAGCCGCTATGAACATCGCATAACAATCAGTAAAAATCCAACTGTCTTTCTTGTAGATACAAAATGCACACATCATGCCCATAAAAGGAACAACAGAGATTCTGAACTCTGTCAGGCCATGTAGTATGGAAGTCCCTACAACACCAGCTACCTGGTAACAAGGTGTGGCCAGAAAAGGTGTGAAGCTGTGATTGTGGTGTCATGCATGTGGATATCACAAATACAGTATCATCAGTTATATGAACTAATGTAAAAATACTGAAATACATTAATTATCTGATCATGTTGAAAATTTGGTCTCGAATTATTATTTTACAACGAACATTTGCTAGGTCCTAAGTAAATAAATGAGCTTATTATTATTTGTTACAAATGGTGGAATTTCTGGTCTGTAGTTGATTCCCTCAACTACGTTGTCTTGCACCTAGAATGATACATACCTTGGCAGATAGGTATTTGCACTGTGATTAGCTGTGGGAGGAAGGAGGGAGGACAACAACACTGGTTTTGTCATATCTGCTCTAGTAATGTTTGACTAAGAATGCCAAAACCAATCTAATATTCGCTGCGTTTAAAATGATTTGAATGGAAAGTACACAAAACTGTAGTACTGCACATGCATGTCTATAAGAATGCAACTAATATATATGGACACGTACAGTTTTGTGTAAGCTGTATTTGAATGAATTATTGTGATTGCAAAACGTAGCGAATAATAAATTGGTTAACCCCAACCCTAACCCTAAGGTGGTTGCAAAGTCCTCAACAAATGGCCATGGATCAATCGTGCGTGTAATAAACGCTGTAAAACTTGCGATCCTACTTCAAGGCAGACAAAAATCACACCACTCCCTCCTTCGTTACAACAATAAATACGACTTACCACACCCATTATTAGCTTTCTCTATGGTGTCTCATATGCAGTAACATGCACTCAAAATGTCAATTACAGTAAGCATTTCGATTCTTGTAATGCTATACTATACTAATTTAGTGCTGTATATGTATTTGAAGTACCTACTATAGTTTGATTAGAATGAACAAATAGGTCAAGTGCTTCATTACAATTTAATAAATCTCATTACTACCAACAGTGAGGTTATTAATAAAGTTATTGTCTGTCACTTGTGCTCAAAGCCCTTCGATGATCCTAGAATTCTGCCATGTTTGCACTCCTTCTGTCTACAATGTCTCCGTCATGAGATAGAGAAAAGTGGTTCCCAACAAATGTTCCAATGTCCCATCTGTGAACAGAACACCAGCATCCCAGTGGGAGGGGCCAGTGTTCTTCCTCAGAACCTCCATCTTGGATTTGAAGTAGAGGGTAGCAGGGTACATGTCCAAGATGGTGAACAACAGTGAGATGTGTTGTGACGAATGTGTAGATGGACGCAATGGCCTTGCAGTGGTGTTCTGTTGTATGTGTCATCAGTTCCTGTGCAAGGTTTGTCGTGACTACCATAGTAGCAGCCGAAGATTTTCTAAGCACAAAATTGTTCTACTCAACCAGGCTGGAGCCAGACAACTGCACACCACCATGAAGCCAAGAGATCATTACTGCTCTCAGCCTAACCATGAGGACAATAAATTGAATTTTATTTGTGAGACTTGTAGCTTGCTGGTATGCCGTGACTGCACTACAGTTACCCACAAAAGCCACTCTGTGAAGGAAATATCCACAGTAGCAAAGAGCCATCACATGGAAATCACAGGAGCACTTGAAGATGCAAAAGAAGTAGTGACAAAGCTGACTGGAGCCATCGAGGGAAATAACAGGATGATAGAACAAGTGGAGATCTCCAAACGAACTGCTTTCTTGGCCATCAACCAAGCCTTTGAAATACTTCAGCAAACATTGGAAGAAAGAAAAAGGACACTACTGTCAGAGTTGGAGGCCATTTCACTGTCCAAGACAACAGCTCTGACCCTCCAGAAAGAACAGTTTGAGAAGATGGTTGGAGACATTGGTCACTACATTAATATGGTATCCCAGATCCTGCAGACCCATACTGACCATGAGATTGTAGCATTGGGAGGACTCGTACCCACTGAACTGCAGGCCACCCTCAAGAGGGTCCAGACCATTTCCTTCACTCCAAACCAACACAGCAAGATAACTTCGTCTGTGCAAACAGATGATCTTGTCCGACAACTATCCAAATTGGGTGAAATTATTGTATTCTTCCCTTCTCCATCTTCAAGCACATGGATGTCTACATCAGTAGCCAGGGTGGGGACCAGGTACCATGTTAAGGTACAAAGCAAGACCTCAAAGGGGGAGGAGTACCCACATGGTGGTGTAGAGGTGAAGGGTGAGATGAGGTCCAAGACCCATAATGGAGCAGTTGTGTATGGAGAGGTGGAGGACCACAGGGATGGTACCTACACCATCACCCTCACCCCTCAAACTGCTGGTCCTCACCAGCTCCTCATCACAATGGATGGTCAGCATGTACAGAATAGTCCTAATGACCTTGATGTGAGGCCTAAACGTGACTACCGTACCCTATGTAATGCCCAACAAGTGATCCAGTGTCGTTGGCCTAGATGTGTAGCCATCCATGACAATGGAGACATCTATGTAGGGAGTGATGACGGCTACATTTATGTATTTGATGAAACAGGTCAACTGAAGAATACCATAGGTAGTAGGGGAAGTGGTGATGGTCAGTTCTCTTCTCCATCTGGTATATCCATCAAGGGAGATGTGTTGTATGTTGCTGATACTGACAACCATCGTGTAGAGAAGCTGACATCAAGTGGAAAGTTCCTTCATAAGCTTGGTCAGCAGGGATCAGGTCAGGGACAGCTCAATAGGCCAGTGGGTGTCATCATTGACTCCAACAACAAACTGATTGTCTCTGACTGTGATAACCATAGGATACAAATATTCAATGAAAATGGTGGTTGGTTATTAACCATAGATGGTAAAGGCTCAGGCAATCATAGTTTTCAGTATCCATGGGGTCTTGCCTTGGACCCTCAGGGAAACATTCATGTTGCAGCCTTTGGTTCAAACACTATCAAAGTGTTTACCAAAGAAAGTGTCTATGTCAGGATGTATGGTGATCCTAATCATCCCATTGGAATAGCCATTGATGATGAAGGTTACAGCCTTGTCAGTGAGAATAGTGGCCATTGTCTCTCCATCTATGATCCTGAAGGGAACAAGATCCACACAGTGGGGAATCTGAAGAATCCCTATGGTACTGCACTAGATCCCAGAGATGGCAGTGTGTTCATTGGTGCTAACACTGTATTGAAGTATTGTGTTTGAAACGTGACTGTGATGTAATGTGCATTACTGTGAACTTGTAGAGCATTTTCAAGACATGTGATGTAAATATCTAAATATGATTGGTATTAAAGTTTGTATGGTCAACCGTATTGAGAAATATGCAATTGCTATTGCTAGGTTGCCTGTGAGTTACAGTTTCATTGAATGTTTTAAATTTATATGTAGTTTTCGGAGTATTGGAGTATTGTGTTAAAGCTTCAGTTTTGGACATAGTCCCTTGATGAGTTTAATGCACAACCAATATGGCATAGGCCAGCGTGTTTTGCATCCCCAGGGACAGGGGGCAGTAGATACATTCAGTGTAGACTGGCATGGGGAGAGCAACTGGAGTTCATGGACAACTGTTATCCACCCTCCCAGGGGTTGCCAACAATCTTGTTACATGGCTGAATGTTTTGGTGCTCAGTTGTTTTGTTTGCAAGAGGGTAGAAACTTGCTTAGATGGTTGGGTGATGTGACCAGGCTAGGCTGTGTGTGGAAAGTTTATTATTAGAGACTTCTCTGCAGGATTGGAGTTGAAGGCATGCAAATGCAAGTAATGATATAAACACACACACAGACACACAAGCACACACACTCCCCCTCTCCCTCTTCACTCCCCTAACCCTCACCTCTTCTTATCAGGGCACTAACGGCTCACAGTTGTGGGACTCTGCATTTGCTGCACAAGCTTTCTTGGAGGTACGTACTAAACAAGGGTGTGTGGTTAACGTGCATGACCAGAGGGGGAGGGGCCATCTGCAGGGCTGTGTCATCTTTGTGTCTTGACACTACCACACGCTGGAGAATACAGGGACAGAAGGTTCTCTGGTTTTACATGTATGAAGGCTCTCCACTGGTTTTTCAGTTGTGTGTGTATGTGCATGTCTATTGATGCAAGTGTGTTAGTACATGTGTGTGGGTGTTGCATTGTCTGCATGTGGTGTGCAGTCATACATTCGCAGTGCATCAGATTACTGTGTACATGAACCTGTAAGCATCCTTATACCATGCTCACACGCATATACTGTACACACACACACACACACACACACACACACACACACACACACACACACATATGCACCCAGGTGCCAGAAAAACCCTCCCATCTACTCCAAGTACTACAGACAGATGAGCAAGGTTGGAAGTAATAGCATACTGTAGTGGTTTGACAAAAAAAAGTCAGTTGTTATCAGTGAGATGTATTTGAATTTAGAATAATTCATTTATAAAATTGCACTTGTCATTAGATAAACCCATTGCATTTATCAGTTGATTATACAAAGCCACTCTCTCTTTCCATTCATTGTCATTAGCTTTCAATGTTTGGTTCTGTCTGCAATGAGGAAGAAATGCTTATTGCAAAACAGATGGTTGGGTGGTGTGACCATGATCTTATACTGTACTCCAGACTTGGCTGTGCGAGGGAAGTTTATTATTTCTCTGCAGCATCGGGATCACCTTGGAGATCTGATGGCAATGTACAATGCTTGTGACGGTCACATGATCCTCAGGAGCAGAACATGTGTGCATACAGTGTACTTCCCCCTCTCCTCTTCACTCCCCTATCCCTCACCTCTTCTTATCAGGGCACTAACGGCTCACAGTTGTGGGACTCTGCATTTGCTGCACAAGCTTTCTTGGAGGTACGTACTAACTTAAGGTGTGTGGTTACGTTGCATGACCAGAGGGGGAGGGGCCATATGGTCTGTGTGATGACGTCTAGAATGGGAAAGACCACTGCTGCAACGCTCCAGACTGAAGATGGAGATTGGTCTGGGGACTATAGAGGACCACTTCTTAGATGGCTGGTACGTGTGTATGAATGGTCGTACCGTGTATGGCATTTTATGTACACTTCTGTGTGTATTGCATTGTAATGCAAGTGTCTCATGTGTACAGGTGAATGAAGTATATGTGTGCACTGAGAAATGTAAACATGTACTTTGAAGAATTATAATTCATTCGGTGATCAATATCCTGTCAACATTTCACCACATGTTTTGTGCCATGAAAGTGAGCTCATGTGTGGGTGCTTTTATAGCTCTTAGTAGTTGTGGCCAGATAAATGATGCAATCTTCTGCTGCTATCTCCTTCCTTCCCTCTCCTCCCAACTTGTTTCATTTTTGATATCTATCTTGTTTCCCTTGCATCCCACCCTTCCTGTCCCTCGTTTCCATGGTGACCATCTTAGGATTGGTGATTGTGTGTCATGTGATAGACACGCCCTCTCAAGGGAGCAGAAGTCAGAGATGAAACAATATCCTAGGATCGTCCAGCGAGATGACGGAGGGATGGGGACTGTATGTGGGTGGAGCATTGGGGAGTGGGAGGAGCTGCAAGGGAAAGATAAATAGATGTAGGCAGCCTGTCTTGTGACCAATTGCACCATTCACAATAACAGCTTATTGTGTTACTAATAGCTCATTGTAGCTCTGCTGTAAGAAAGAACAGAGCTTGCAGAGTCCTGTTGAACGTTATTCATCTCCTCTTCCTGACTTCTGTTATGCACCCACCACACACACCTTCCCTCTTTGTCCCCTGCTCTTTCCTCTCCCTCCTCCTTTTTCATTCCTCTGCCTCTCTCTAACCTCTACCTCTCTCCCATCCTTGCTCTCCTCCCTCCCTCCCTCCCTCCCTCCCTCCCTCCCCTCCCTCCCTCCCTCCCTCCCTCCCTCCCTCCCTCCCTCCCTCCCTCCCTCCCCCCCCCTTCCTCCCCCCTCCTCCCTCCCTCCCTCCCTCCCTCCCTCCCTCCCTCCCTCCCTCCCTCCCTCCCTCCCTCCCTCCCTCCCTCCTCCTCCCCCCTCCCTCCCTCCCTCCCTCCCTCCCTCCCTCCCTCCCTCCCTCCCTCCCTCCCTCCCTCCCTCCCTCCCTCCCTCCCTCCCTCCAGCACAAAGGGAAGTCTACACTGTTCGGCACTGCCCTCAATTATGTGACCATGAGGCTGTTGAGTGTGGCCAGAGGTGGCCCAAGCCAGGACACTGCTGCACCATCTAGGAGGTGCTGTGTGCATCCCTTCATGGGACAAGTTCTGGCTGGCTGTGCTCAACATGTACCACTGGAATGGAGTTCACTGTCTCTTCCCTGAGCTCTGGTGGGTATTGGGTGTGTATGTGTGAGTGGGGGGATGTTTGAGTGTGTGTGTGTGGGGGGATGTTTTAGTGTGTATGTGTTTGGGTATGGGTGTTTGAGTGTGTGTGTGGGGGGCCTGGGGGATGTTTGAGTGTGTGTGTTGGGGTGTTGGAGTGTTGTGTGTGGGGGGTGTTTTTGTGTTTGTTGTGGGGGGATGTTTGAGTGTGTGTGTGGGGGGTGTTTGAGTGTGTGTGTGGGGGATGTTTGAGTGTGTGTGTGTGGATGTTTGAGTGTGCGTGTGTGTGGGGGGATGTTTGAGTGTGTTTCTGTGGGGGATGTTTGAGCGTGTCGGTGTGTGGGGGGTGTTTGAGTGTGTGTGTGGGGGGATGTTTGAGTGTATTGGTGTATGTGCATGTTTGAGTGTGCGTTTGTGTGGGTGTTTGAGTGTATTGGTGTGTGTGGGGGGAGGGTAGGTGTGTCTAGTTATTTGGAAGAAATGGGTTGTACTTTATAAGTGGTTTAACCTCCTCCCCACTCCGATCCATCAGGAACCTCCCCCAATGGGTACCAGTACATCCCTTCAACATGTGGTGACATTGCAGACAGGTAAAAGGGGTGTGGCTTTGAGGCATGTGCGATGAGTTGCGTGCGCTTTCAATGCATGCCTTGAGGATTTTGTCTTTACCACCATTCTTGAATTGTGGGCCTGGATTAGACCATTTA
This sequence comes from Ephydatia muelleri, assembly GCA_013339895.1. NCBI lineage: Eukaryota > Metazoa > Porifera > Demospongiae > Spongillida > Spongillidae > Ephydatia > Ephydatia muelleri. Next base: position 82,701 of record JABACO010000132.1, read on the forward strand.
AATTTGTTTGCTTCTAGCAGTGCAGAGTACACTGTACGTAATAGTAGGAGCACCTTATAGGGAGCAAGGCACAGCCGAGGGACCTTGACTCTGGTATTTTTGCCTCTGGCTACATTTAAACATTTCTTATCCTGTTTCAGTAGCAAGGAGACGTTCGCAGCAAGACAGGCATGGTGAGCTCTAATTGGAATAGCTATTGCAACTTACGTTATAGCTTTGTGTGTGTGTGTGTGTATGTGTGTGTGTGTGTGTGAAAAGGGGGTGATGGCAAAATAGACTGCAAACTAGTTAATAGTATTTGTACTTGGCTCGGCTATTTTGTCTTCCTTGCATAGTGTATTGTACAAATATCAGAAATCCTTCTGGCTCCAGTGCTGGTACAACCCAAAGCAGTGGGTATGACATCATCTCGTAAGTCGATTATTCTATGAACCTCACCCTCTTCCTTAACAAAATCACTCCTACTTCAATCACTCCCATGTCTTACTGCCACTGTCTATACAGTCTTACCCTGGAGAACCTTAGCATCGAGGAGGAATCAATGAGCACACATCACTCTATGTATGTGGTTGTACCATGTACCATCAAATGCACCAGCACTGCGCCGCCGTACAATTACAATCTAAGGCAGAGAATTTGTTGTGCTATAAATGTTAATGGTGCATTTACTTCAGCATCATCCACAACACCCCCGATTTGGAACTTTGGTACGTATATTCTGGGCCTCCCCTCCCCCCCTCTCCCTTTTTTTATCCTATTGCTGCTAACTTCTCTAGGCTGACCATGTACCACTCTCCCACATCAGCTCTCATCCCCTGACCATGTCAGTACCAACTGACAGCTAAAGGAGCGGGTAAGGCTGGGATGCCTCTTGCTACTGGTATTACCAGTCTTTCCACACAGGTCACAATGTTCAGAGCAGTTCTCACAGCCCAGACAATGGGGTGCATGCATTAATTTGCAAGCAGTTGGATGACACATGTATGCACTGTTATTAAATTAAATGTCATTACACTGACCCAAGAGCACTGCACCCTCTAAATCCAAGGAGGGCTGGATAGTGAGCATATGGGTACACAGATCATGGGCAACCCAATAGCCATAAATGTGAGCTGGATAACTCTCTCCGCCATCATGATTTATCTGAAGTGATATATTATGTGCAGGCAATGCCTTTACCAGTGTCCTCATTTCATTTAGTGAGTACACATGTATGCACTCCCACTGGTGAAGCTATTCCTGCACAGAAATGAGCAATGTTTGTTATACGCACGACTGTGCATTGGATTCCATAGCCACATCCAAGACGTCTTTAATTAGGCAATGATACCTTCAGAGATTATTTGCAACAGGACCTACATGTAACAGTATGAGACCATGCTATTAGAATGAAGGATGTGGATTTTCTTCCAAGTTTGGAGTAGGAAATAATCACAAAGTGTCAATATTACTGGCAGACTGCAACTTTCAAACAAGACCCACTTACTAGGAATTTGAATACGAGAGAAGATTCAGCTCCATCAAAGAAATTGATTGCTAAAATTCTTCAAGTGCATATGACATTTGACCTACATGCATTTCAAGCCTACATTACAAATGACCACTTCCAATTTCAGATGTTTGCGAATCTCTTACATCGCAATTTTATTCGATGGTGAAATATTTGGAGCTCATTATTTATATATTTGAGCAATGTTATTTTAGCATGAAAATGTTTTTTAAATGATATTGAAAATAGATCTACTCGTAAGTCTTCCCACTTTACACTGCACATCAAAATGTAAGTTCATTCCAACTGTTATCTGCATCAAGAGTACAGCACGCTGCACGTTTAATTGTCCCATGCAGTAGAACATAAAGTGTTAAGGAGGCAAACACACGAGTCCTCACTGAGGTGATGTCATTGATTCCAGTGCAACAAACTGTGCAGAACAAGTGTTAGGAAATCTTCCATCGGCCACTTTCCCCGTGAACAGTCCACACCACAACCCTATTTGAGGTGTCTGTGATGCCCAAAAGCCTGTGAACAGAACATGATGTCATCATGCACCTTTACTGATGCCAGTTACAGCAATGGCAGTATACATGTATGTGTGTGCATGTGCATAGAGACAGCTTGTGTCCTTTGTATATGCCTGGTGTCACTATGCTTATGTGAGCTGAGTTAATGGACACGAGGACAATACACGTGATGGACAACATGGGCTTACTTGTTGTGTACAAATGGACCAGTGTACTTTGATCCATCAGGCCACGTGTAGATGCCCATCCCGTGACATTCGTTATCAACAAAGTCACCCTTTTTGTGTGTGTATGTGTGTGTGTGTGGGGGGGGGGGGAGGGGGAGAGAAGCGTGTACATCTTGCATGCGATCACGTCAGGGCGCATGGGTATATGGTTTTGGGTGCATTTATACAGGTATGTGTAATGCCCAAACGCATACGCACACAATGAGTCTGGTGTTTATGTTCAACCATCTGTTCCACTTACAACGTACGTCGCTTTGGTGCTAACTTCACTTCCCCTGTCACGTCAATAGAAACACGTTATGAGTTTTGAAAAGTGACACCCGGGGTCCCGTTAACTTTCCCATTCATTTTGTCATTTTTCCACTGTCCAGTATACACGAGTCCATCAACTAAATGTTGAGTTCCCGTTCCGCTGCGCTCGATGCGTCCTTCGGTCACAATGAAATCTCCTTCTGAAATGGTGGGGAAGGAATGACAGAGCAATAATCGGTCCACAGTGCTCACCATATCTGTCTCCGTTTGGAAAAACGTACACACCAGATTGTAAGGAAGGGTGGAGCCCTCGTTTTCTACATTCCCTTTTCTACCACAAGCATGCATGAGACGAAAGAAGCGAATAAAGTTACTGCCCGACGGAGATAAAATTTAGTTTGCTCTGCAACACTTGTGGGCAATAGGTACCAATTAAATACAAGCTATTGCCATAGCGTCAGTACCCAGTTATGCAATGCTGAATTTTGACAATAACGAAAAGCACACATAATATGTTGATTTCGATATAATTATTTAACCGCTTACAACAATCTGTAGCTAAATCTTCTAACTTGTTTACGTGGTATGTATGCATGGGATAGTTTTGATCCGCCACATCACTTGAATAACTACTAACAAACGCGCGTTTCATTAATAAGAACACAAACTTTGAATTGTGTGGCACATCCAGCATACTCGCGCCAAAGGCCAGGCAAAATATATTAGAAGTCTGTGCGTTTATTGGAGCCGACGTGAGGCGCGCAATGGCTTCAGACGGCGTACCGCGCACGGCTGTTACAATTGCATTGAAACGTGGACATTAGGCCCACACCCACTATGAATGTTAATTACCTAGCAACATGACTAATTAACTCCCTAGCAACACATGTAATCCGGAAAGCAGGATTTTTAAGGCACACCTTTCACAATATCTACGATTTGATGGCACAGCTATGTGCAGCGAAGCATTTGAAACACAATGATACCAATTTCATTGCCTGTCTATTTATTCTAAAAAGCCATCCGGTTCAAAGATTAATGGTACAGCGTGGGTACCCACGAATCGCACGGGTTTGTGACAAATCCCGCCTTATTTTTTGTTACCCTAATGTTGTCATAGGAGGTTAAGATGTTGTTTCAGTTGTTTTTGTTGTCGTTAGGCTCCCACGCGCGCTCGTGAGTAAGTATTTGTCCGCTGAATATGTCAAACTGCGCCGCCATTTGGATTTAATATTCATGTTTTAATCTTTTTCCTTGTCCTTGTCACTGGCTGCGGTACTGCAGTTGATCCATATGGGCTGGGACATTGAAGTAGTGCTCCTTCATTATGCTTTTTAGCTTTAGTTTAAATTTTGCATGAATTGATTCAGGTCCCTGCTCTCCCATTAAGCCACAGCCTGCTTGGTGTGTTGACATCCATGCACTTCACCATGTGATCCTTCAGGAGATGCATTTTTACAGTTCTTTTCATACCCCCAAATGTGCTGTCCTACCCCAGCTTGCTTCAACCACCTGTAAGGAAGTTAAGGGAAAGTTATGGTTATGTACGCACATACTCCTTTAATTTGCTGCTGCATGGATGTGGCTAACCTGTTAAGAATCCACGGGATTCCAAGCATGGATTTGATGGCAAGTCCTAGCTTGCTTCAGTGGAATGTTAATAGTGATCCCTGCATCATGGAGTAACTTTTCTTTCCTTTCCTCACTCAGTTCATCCTCAACAAGATATCATCAGCATCCTCAGCACCAGCACTCAGCATGGATCATGTCATCTGAAGCTCATGAACATAGCACTTGTGGTGAGCTCAGAGAGTGGTGCTCATGGTGTGGATATGCAAACCATCTTCAAAGGTTGTATATGACAGATCAGTGTTAAATTTCATTTACACTTACTGTCCCTCCTGTTGGAATCTGCATGCAGTTCTTATTAGCATTTAGCATCTGGTGCATGCAGGACTTCACTAACAAGTTGCATTTCCTGTCAGTAGTGCAGTAACAATGTGAGGCGTAGCTGATTGCTTTCATGCTGCTCTTGCATGTGCCACATGCCACCATAACATTTTGCAGGAGTTGCTGAATCAAGCTAGAAGTGGAATTGACATCCTTGCACTCCAAGGGTGCAGTGGAGTGACTGCAGGGACAGCATGCGGCTGCAGATAGCTATATAGGTGGATCCATTTCACCAGTCAAGTGGCACATACTAGCCTGTCACATGGGGAACACACCCAGACAGATAGAGCATTCCAACTCATTAAAGAGTGTCTGGGTGGATTTAGCTGCTGGCTGTATGGGGGGGGGGGCGATCTTTATTATTGGTGGCAATGGCTCCACAATTTCAGCATGCAAGACTGTTTCCAGAATATGACCTGTATTTGGGCCATCTATCCTTATAGACAGGCATACAACCTTGGAGTGCATGTGGTAAAAAGTTATATGACAATTGCTAGATCTATCCATACCTTGCACCCATCTGAACCAATCAGTAAGCACTTGTATGTGCGCTTCTCCTTTTGCGCTGCAATCTTCCTCCTTAACACCAATTGGCACTTGCTGCAGAACATTGGTGGTGGATCTCAGGGCAGTCTTTGGATACGTCAAAGTGGAAGCAATTTCTCAGTGAAGCTTGTGCACTTGTATGCACGCGTGTGGCGTTCTAGCTTAGCAGATAATACCGCCTGCTTCCTCACCCTTTTTTAGCTTGCACCCACAGACCCAGCATAGGTCTTCCAATTTACAGCTACTACACGCGGTATTCATTAGAAACAGTTTGTGGTTTGTTTCGTTGTACGGCCTATATAGGGCGCGTGGAGCCTGTAGTATTCATAGCATGACTAACCATTCTTTGAACTTCACTTCTTACCTTTTAACATGGAGTTTATAAGGCGGGATTTGGAGAAAAGTAGCAACCAAATCGTCGAATTTTAGACAGGCAAATAAGTATCGCGATGCGCAACTGTTAGTGTATATTGAGCCGATGTGCTTTTCCTTGCGCATACGCAGTATGGGATTAGTAAGTGGTTGTTTTATAGCTAGCATCGATAGGATTTTGCATTACTGTAACGGGCTTTGCATAAACTGCCTCCTTTAGATGTTAGTTTTATAATGAGCTTATTGTACGCCATATTTGTCAATACCGTAATTCGGTTTATTCAATCTAATTACAAAACCTATTGTCACGGACGAAACAGCCGTGCGCGTCATTCATGCGCCGTCTGACGAGGAGATGTTGCCTCCCAGATTCCGTTCCACGACCTATGCGCCCTCATGGAGAAGATTCACAAGACCCAAGGCACGGACAAGAAGAAGAAGATACTCTCGTCCTTCAGCGAGCGGTGGCGGGAAACTCACGCCAGACTGCATGCATCACACACACGCGGCCACGACGGTTCGTACCACGGGGCAGATGTGGATGGGGACTGGACGCACTCGAAAGTACCTCAGTGTGATGATTTACATGCAGTAGATAATATCTCTGGGGTGGTGGGAGAAGAAGCGAAGGGCTTGAGAGTCAGTGAAGGGTTGGAGGGAGGAAGGTGTGGAAGAGAGGGAGGGAGGTGGTAGGGAGGGAGGGAGAATGAAGTGTTGGGGAGTGAGGGTCAGAACAGGGTGGCCATCTCAGTGAGTGTGTCTTCCCTCTCCACAGACGACACCTTCTTTGCCATCATGAGACTCCTGCTGCCAGAATTGGATCAGGCCAGACCGGCCTATGGGATGAAGGAGACTGCTCTGTTTAGCTTCCTGTTGATGTTCATTTAATGCCACAAACAAATTGCATACCTTTGATGCTATTCACTGCAAACTGGTACAGTTGATGTGCTGTCAATATGTGATCTTTGTAAGCATGTTGCAGACTGGCTTTCTTTCAGCCGTCTGAGACATAGATGATCTTTTGTGGTCTCTTGCCTCCACTGTTCTCTGTCAAGTACTCAATCAGCATGTGTGTATTGTGTGTGTGTATTGTGTGTGTGTATTGTATGTGTGTGTATTGTGTGTGTGTGTATGTGTGTGTATTGTGTGTGTGTATTGTGGTGTGTGTATTGTGTGTTGTA
>JABACO010000133.1:0-88841 GCA_013339895.1 Ephydatia muelleri
ACAGGCACAAGAGGAAAGACACCCAAAGTGTCACAACAAGATCACACTCCCTGCCCATCACAGAGACAGCTCTGTCAGAAGGGCAACACTAGCCGACATACGGTTGGCTTGATATTCTAATTAATCACCACATACACATACAGAACGCTACACAGGCACAAGAGGAAAGACACCCAAAGTGTCACAACAAGATCACACTCCCTGCCCATCAGAGACAGCTCTGTCAGAAGGGCAACACTAGCCGACATACGGTTGGCTTGATATTCTAATTAATCACCACATACACATACAGAACGCTACACAGGCACAAGAGGAAAGACACCCAAAGTGTCACAACAAGATCACACTCCCTGCCCATCACAGAGACGGCTCTGTCAGAAGGGCAACACTAGCTGACATACAATACACACCTATACCAGGGAATGTTCTAATTACAATACTGTACATGTAAACACATAGAAGAGTGAACAGTTGACTCACCCTATGTCGGACTACCGTCACATACACAGGTGTATTGGCATTGATTCAGATTAGTAGAAGGCCAGCACTGTTGCGCACTTACTGAGGTCATGAAGGGAAGCAAGACAAGAATGTATTAGAATGCACACAACACATGCCGTCACGCACCTATATATGTAAATACCGAAAGCGGTGCGCACTAAACAAGATGAAAGTGGTCTAGAATAGAAACGCACATGCACACACAATCGCACTTATCCAACGCCGCTCAGCATACTGAGTACACGCACGCACTTCTTCAAACACCGCTCCTCCCAAACCACATTTACGATTGATGCGAGAATGAAAGATTAACGCGCAAGCTGAGTAGCATGTTGTTCAAAAGACAAGAGATACTCAACTTTCCGTCTTCCTGAGGAGCTCACACAAAGACCAACCATCACGTGTTACGTCGGAGGCACCTCAGATTTCTTTAAGTAAGGAGTCACGTGATCAATAATTTGTAACCATTGTAAACCCTTGTATTCGTAAATACGCAATGTTTTCACTACGTTAGTTTGCCCAAATGCAATAGCTTACAACGTTTTGTCATGGTACATCACTCGAATGTTGTAATTTGTTGTAATTTTTACGACAACGTATAGCAGCAACGATGTATTTGAAAAAACCATGGTTGTTCTATGTTGTAGAGAATGGTAAAAATGGTAAATTAACCATTGTATTTTCAACTTTTTCCCTGTGTCTATCGAGTTGATGTTACAGCATCGCTTTGAGACAGTTTTGGTCGCAACCTCTCTTACTAATTGTTATACATGTCCGCTACTGAAAATGATTCTCCTGCAGGAGTAGCATCGCCATGCTGCCTAGGACCTAAGGTTCGGCGCGGTCTTCTTCGTCGTCATGGTACTAGTATATCGACTGATAGGGTTCTGCTGTGACGCGATCGTCGCCCAGGGATCCGTTAGAGAAGAAACCTGGGAATAAGCCACTAGTCCCTCAATTTACTTGAAGACCTACGCAAGATACTTCTTCTGGCTGATAGGAACGTACGGTTAGTTGCAGTAGATTTCCCGACAATGACGCCATACCTGCATGTGGCTTTGAAGAGTCTACGCATGCGCGTTACATTCATTTGAAATGAAAGTCTCGTACGCTGTATTTGTTCCAAACTGGGGTTTCAAAAGCAACTTATTACAGACATATGACTTAATTGATGCACATCAGAATACCGGGTCTGGCCACTAACATGATTCTATTTGATGCACACCAGCCACCATGACTCTATTATATGCACACAAGGGACTGCCACTTACAAAATTCAATTCAATACAAACCTGTGTCTGGCCGCTATCCTTCAGATTCTATTTGAAGCACACTGGGTGTGGTCGCTAACATGATTCTATCTGATGCACACCAGGGATTCCACTACCATGACTTGATTTGTAGTTTTAACTATAGCTATGCTAGCGGCAATCCTGTCACTGTAGCAGTGTGCATCAGATAGAATCATATTAGCGGCCAGACCCAGTGTGCATCAAATAAAGTCATGCTATTGGCCAGTCTCTGGTGTGCAGCTGATAGGATTGTGGTATCGACCAGATGACCCTGGTGAGCATCAATTATAAACATGTTAGCGACCTGACCCAGCCAGTGTGCATCAAATTGAATCTTATTAACTTTAGTGTACAAGTGTCTTGGTAGCGACCAGATACAATCTGGATAGCCTGATGATTCAATCTGATGCACACAGGTCTGGCCGTGGCCGCTATCCTGATTTCATTTGATGTACATGACTCTATCAGATGCACACCAGGGACTGGTGATAGCATGATGTATAGAAGTGTACTGGGTCATTGCTATAAGTACTCACAAACTTGCTTTTATATATTGGTCATATGATATGGCCACACCTCTTTATGACATGTATGAATGTACATTAACATGACATGTACATATTGGAAAAGTTCATTTACATCTCACAAGTGCAGGTTGACATGTACAAATGTAATAATACAACAAATATTAGTTCACATCAAATCTCCCAGTTTCCATCAATGTAAGGCTTGATCCTAGCAGGATAAAAATATATTAAGACATCACACCATGCAAACATACCATACATACAATTCTGATGAAGACTACAGTATTGAAAATCTGGTTACAATTTGTGCATGTGTGTGTAGATGTGTATGCATGTGTATGTGTACTGCCATCTGTGCACTTTGTGTTTGTGACTTTTTTTAGAAGGACCTAATGTATGTGTGTATGTTGTCATGCACTTGGGGGGGGGATAGCCCACCATTGTTAATTCCTCAAGACCCTAGATTGTAGATGAATGTACGGGAGTGACAACAGATACAACCCATTAGTACAGTACATGTTGCTTTGATTATTTGACATCATGGATGTGTTTAACTACAGGCAATGCTCACACACACATACACACTCACACACATAGTGTTTAACAGAAATAAAAAGAAATCATAATGTTCTCAATACAACCACTACATGTAAGAGTGCTCAAAAGCCCTATACAGCTAGGCGCCAAAACATATTACCCAGGCAGCAAAGAGGTCGGGGTCTATTAGGCAGTAAACAAAATTACACACAGTGAACTATAAACACTCCAGAGTCGCACCAAAGCAATGACACTTCAGTCAGTGCAAACAGCCTACAGTTAGCCCATCAACACTCCCCATTGGAAAGGATGCCCCAGTTATCAAGACAGTGGCTATGGTAGCCTCATATGGGGTGTGGCAAAGCAGCCATACCCACCAACTGAGCACAGCAACATACATATGTTCTTCAAGTGTGCGCATGTGTGTGTACACATGTGTGTGTTTGTGTGTGTGTTAGTGTGTGTATATGTGTGTACACGTGTGTTATTGTGTGTATGTGTGCTTAAGTGTGTGTTTAGGATACTGTTTATGGAGCTAAACAGAGTTTAACGGGGCTCTAGTAACTCCCTATCAGTATTTGTGGGCAGAGGCTTGCGGTTACTCAGGCTCGTGGCCTTAGGTGGACTGGAGCCTTGTCCTCCCTATTATTGTTACCCTTTGTGCGCCATTGCCGGCTTGTGAGATTATATGCACTCCCCGCAGCCTCCCAGCACTCCCCCGGCAGCCTCCCAGCACTCCCCGGTAGCCTCCCAGCACTCCCCGGCAGCCTCCCAGCACATATGTATATGCGTGCATGTATACATGTGTAAACATGCACATGCATATATTTGGGCCCTTCCATAAGGGCCTTGTCAGGGTCACAGATCAAGATATGCATATTCTAGACTCTCACTGGTTCTATGTTCCTGTTACATTGACCATGTACCCTACAATCAGGCCTACATGTAGGTAATCTGTGGCATCAAGTACCTGTATCTGTGCTTGACACATGACCAGATGGTTTAGTATTTAACGTTCCTACTCACCCTAACACCAACTCCATCACCTAGTAGTGTCTACTAAACCACATCACACTTATCATGCACACACACACACATACACACCATTTACACACACATACACCACATTTACACACACATACAAACACATGTACACACACATACACCACTAACACACGTGTACACACATACACACACTAAAACACATGTGTACACACACATACACACACTAACACACACATACACACACTACCACACACACTTATACACATACACACACATGTGTACATGTGTACACATATACACGTGTACACTAACACATTACTTACCAAGCCTTGTAACTTCCCCAGGCTAGTAGGTGCGTAGGTGTACGTACCCAGCCCCTAAGCTCCCCAGCTATATGCTTCTGTCAAAACGTGCCCAGTTGACTGATTGGGGGCCAGGGCGAGAACCCCTCTGAGCTGTGATTCTGCCAACCCCGACCTGTTGGCTGTGGGGAACTCCCGTGAGTGACGCTGGTCACCAGTTGGGAGTCCCCGTGGGCCAAGCCATGCGTGGCTTGTTAGGTCATTGGGGGAGACTCAGGGAGACAGGCACCTAATGGTGGCGTTGGCCACCCACTGAGTGGACCTGCATACCAAGCCAGGATGCTGGCCCAGGCTTGGGTCCCCCGAGTTAGAAGGTCAAGCCTGGTAGGGACCCACCCTGGCTGTATTTAATATTAATAGGCATGACAGTGATTAAGAAATACACAGAAGGGGTACAATGGTGATGCAGGGGTGGAGGGTGGGTGATGCAAACCAACAAGCTCTCCTGAAGCACCGGGAGTGCTGGGAGGCTGCCGGGGCATACAATGAAACACATGCACCAATGCACACATACATGTTCTCACTGACACCAGACACACATGCGTGCACCAGCGCACATGCACACACACACACACACACACACACACACACACACACCTTATGTGCGAACACAAACATGTACCACCTAGTGCCACTGATATACACTTAGTAGTACTCAACACTGATGCACACACACCTAGCAACAGTGATGCACACACACCTAGCAACAGTGATGAACACACACCTAGCAACACTGAATGTACACACACCAAGCAACTGTGTTGCACACACACCTAGCAACACTGATGTACACACACCTAGCAACATCGATGTACACGCACCTAGCAACACTGATGAACACACACCTAGCAACACTGATGCACACACACCTAGCAAACACTGATATAACACACACCTAGCAACAGTGTTGCAACACACACCTAGCAACACTGATGCACACACACCTAGCAACATCGATGTACACACACCTAGCAACACTGATGTACACACACCTAGCAACACTGATGCACACACACCTAGCAAACATTGAATGTACACAACACCAAGCAACAGTGTTGCAACACACACCTAGCAACACTGATGCACACACAGCCTAGCAAACATCGATGTACACACACCTAGCAACACTGATGCACACACACAAACATAGCAACACTACACACCAGCAACACTGATGTACACACACCAAGCAATACTGATGTACATACACCTAGCAACACTGATGCACACACACCTAGCAACAGTGATGAAACACACACCTAGCAACACTGATGTACACACACCAAGCAACTGTGTTGCACACACACCTAGCAACACTGATGCACACACAACCTAGCAACATCGATGTAACACGCACCTAGCAACACTGATGAACACACACCTAGCAACACTGATGCACACACACCTAGCAAAACACTGATGTACACACACCAAGCAACAGTGTTGCACACGCACCTAGCAACACTGATTCACACGCACCTAGCAACATCGATGTACACACACCTAGCAACACTGATGTACACACATCTAGCAACACTGATGCACACAGCACAAACATAGCAACACTGATGCCACACACAGACATACACACCAAGCAACACTGATGTACAAACACCTATCAACACTGATGCACACACACAAACTAGCAACACTGATGCACACACACAGACATACACACCAAGCAACACTGATGTACACCACCATAGCAACACTGATGCACACACACACATAGAAACTACACACTAAGCTACACTGATGTACACACACCTAGCACACTGATGAACACACACCTAGCAACACTGATGTACACACACCTAGCAACACTGATGCACATACACACACATAGAAACTACACACTAAGCTACACTGATGTACACAACACCAGGCAACACTGATGTACACACACAGATGCACACACACATACCCACCAAGCAACACTGATTGCACAAACACCAAGCAACACTGATGTAGACTACTTGAACACTGATACACACAGACCTAGCAACATTGCACACAGATCAGGCGACACAGACACAGGCAACAATAGATTAAATTGTGCTCTAATCGAATGCACTTCAGAAAAGCACAAGTACATTGAATCTAGAAAACGGCACACACAAACAACTGACAGGAGCCACAACTGAGTTTTTAAGTATCTCACTCTTTCAAAAACCACGTAATTATAATCCAAACGACTACTTACGCGCAACGGAACGAGTTTCACCACTCCAAAGTGTCTTCCAACAGTTCTCATCATCTTCAAACTTACATAACGAAAAGTAGAACGCACAAAACACACACAGGATCGAATGACCTTGAAGTGCCTAAAAAATGACTATTCAAATCGCGCGATCGCAACTAGGAATAATACGATGTTAAAAAGAGAAACGAAAGTAAGTAGTTCAACCTCTTACCAAGCGAGAAAAGTAAAGTTGTCCATGCAAAAGTAGTTCGTCTGAACGCAGTTCGCGCGTCTTCACTAACGCTTCTTCAAACGCTTGGAGTCCAAATTCTATTCCTTCATTACGCGTACAATGATTATTTAGAAAGATGGCATTAATTGTTAATAGCTACAATAGCAATTCAACGAATTACGCCCTCGCGGATCGGTAGAATGTAATTAGCATAGTTGTACAAAATGAGATACTTGTATAACAGGCGTGTATAACAACCCTTATTTACACTGTGTTTTTTTATTAGCACACACTGCCGTTATACACAGTTATACACAATTATACGCAATGTGTATAACAAATACTGTATAACTACTTGTATAACAATGTTATACAGGTGAGTATAACAACCCTTTTTGCACACAGTGCATGTCATTGTACAGTGTACATGTACACTGTAGTTACACACTGATCAATCTCACCATGCCGTGTGATGTATACAGACGCATGTGAGCACACATGCACACACACACAAGCATATATTGTGCACACACATACACACACATGATCCTCTACCATGTCACAAAGCTCACCAGAACACCTCACTCCAGCATCTTCCATGTGCACGCAGTTGTGGATACCCCATCCTCCACTCAGGCACTGTCCCACGTTGGTCTCTGTACCTAGGCAGTTGACATCGTCTAGCCAGATGGGCTGATTGGAGCTAACCAGCTCCAAAGTAGGCATTGGAAAAGGCAACTGAGGGTCCCAGAGAAGCCCAGCTGACAGCATATCACCTGGGCATCCTCTACAGTCCAGAAGGCATCACACAAACACGTACCCTAGGTAACCTCCACCCTTCCCTCCAGAGGGGTGGAGCCTCCCACCAGCCTGACCTGCACATTGAGCACTAGAGTGGTTGTGTCTGGAGAAGAAAAAAAGCACAGGGAGAAGTAGAAAGGTCAAGGAAGAAGGAAAAGGTCAAGGGAGAAGTATAAAGAAAAGGTCCTGACGTGTGGAGATGAGGTGTGGGGATGAGGTGTGGGGATGAGGTGTGGGGATGAGGTGTGGGGATGAGGTGTGGGGATGAGTGTGGGGATGAGGTGGGGGATGAGGTGTGGGGATGAGGTGTGGGGATGAGGTGTGGGGATGAGGTGTGGGGATGATGTGGATGAGGTTGGGGATTAGGTGTGGGGGATGATGTGTGGGGATTAGGTGTGGGGATGAGGTTGGATGATGTGTTTGAATGACTTTTAGTATTAATTGTTGTGAATTCGTGTGGATTAGTTTGTGGATGAGTGTGTTTATGATTGTGTGGGATGATGTTTTTTGATGATTTTGTGGGATGAGGTGTGGGGATGATGGGGAACCAGTACGGCAAATGCATTTACCCGAGGACATCACACTTAGAGTGACCCCACCATCCATGGATGCTTCTGTAGTATGCATCCAACACTATACACTCTTGAAGACCTGACACTGCACACTCCATGCAAGTGCAGGTATGCCACATACTGTACCATACATACATGTACACACACCTACCCTGTACCAGGACCATAGCAGCTCCGCCCATAGCAACCAATGCTGCTGCATATCCAAGGCTCTTGCACACTACAGTGGCATCCACCAGGTCCCATCCTATCTGGCATATGGTGCCATAGGAGCCATTGTAGTACAGCTCCATCCTGCCTTCAGCGGGAGTGGGACCACTGGCTAGCCTAACAAGCTGGCAACCTGTAAGGACAAAGATGAGGCACCACATCATCACATGCACAGGTGTACGAGTACTGCTACAACAGAGAGAAACAGCACATGTATACAGTGAATGCTTGTGTACACTAACATGCACATGCACACTGTACAGTACATACAGTACTGCCCAGACACAACTTGACACACGCATGCAGGTGACATAATGCGCGAAATGTGGAGGTCTCACATGATAATCTCTACCACTAATGTGAGTACTGACAATAGCAGTGCTGCTTACAAGACTATAACCACAACTGCACATACTGTATACACATGCATCCCTTTATACCACACGACACATGTACAGTACACACACACATACACACACACACATACACGCACACACACACACACACATACACACACACACACATACACACATAGAACAGTGTACAGTGAATGCTTGTATACACAAACATGCATGCAGTGTACTTACAGCTTCATATGTGCACACTGGTCAGACATCAAAGTACATGTAGATGCACAGTACATGCACATCAATACACACTTGAACAAACATGTGCATGTAAGGACACAAGCACATATGCACTCATGATCCTCTAACCACGTCGCACAGCTCACCAGAACACCTTGCTCCAGCGTCTTCCAAGTGCAAGCAGTTATGTACACCCCATCCTCCACTCTTCACACACAGAGAGAGCACGTCACCACAACTATAATACTGAATACACACTAATCAGTACCTACTGTAAGTACATGTAATACAAAACAGAACATTTTGTAGCTGTGAGACACTGCATTGCTTCGTACCATGAAGTACGTGTGCACAACGGAACCAATGTTAGCATAATACACTTTGGTTCGTTTGAAAAAGTACTTCAATGCAATACTCTTTCATCACTGACGCTGTGGTGCATGAAAATCACAGCTTTGCACCATTCAGACCTTTCTCTACATTAGATACCTTATAACAATGCATTCTGCATACATGTGGGGATTGTTTCCATGTAAAGGGACCTAGCGCATACATTATAAAAATCCCAGTACATGCAGTAGAAATGTAACACTTGCGTTGAAATGTACGGGTAATTAAAAAGCCTTACAACTCCATGATAGACACTCCAATTCTCAGTGCATAAGAAGCAATGTTTAGTCGTTTCAGACTTCTACAATATCTAAGAATTTGAAATCTTGAAAATGTATGTGTTAGGTCCCTTCATGGAAACGCTCCATGTTATGAAATATTATCAACAAGATTCAAGTGCTTGTACATTGTCTACCTACTGTACATGAACATTGGCTTAAAGTTCCGAGCACATTTTTCATACAAGTTTGTACTGTACATGTGACAACAGACAAAGGGCTACAGGTGCACACACAATGAACACACTGGTACACAAAATAACATATTCTGAATACACTCAATATGAATAAGTCTGATATGCATCTTTTGAATTAGTTATTTCCCTTTTGAGACTCATTTGCAATATGTATTGTCACCTAGTGTTCACAGCCTCTTCCACCATTTGCTGGACAATAAGTACAGAACAAACTTGACCACCAGGGTGTATACTTTGTCCACAAACTATAGGCAAAGAGTTTGATGAAACAGTCCAATGATTCTGTAGTAAGGTCCTCTGAATGGGTCGACACTAGCCGGACATAGGAGGTAGTTCAGATTCACATGGGTGAGCTACATTTAGAATCGAGCAACACCGCCCAAAGGTATTCATCTAATCACTGCATTTGCATTGGGGAGAGGGGGTGGGGAGGGTGGACACTTCACCAGGAAGCTGAATGGATAGGAGAGGTTGAATGAGTGGTGCATTTTGTTGTGCGCTTGCAGTCGCCAATCATGTAAGCAGTATGCGTCCGTACAGTGTCATCTCATTTATGTGCTTTACCTGTATTGTGTGCACACATGTGTTGCGCGAGTGTTTGTGCATGTACAGGTGTAAGCACATGTGTGTCAAGTGGTGTAGTGGTGCGCATTGTAGTGTGTGCATCCTCACCAGTCTAGAATCTGTTTCTGGAAACAACAGAGCAATGGCTGCCCCGTATATGTTAATGGACCAAAACCTAAAACGGGGGGGTGTGTTGGAAGGAAGGGAAAAGAAAGAAATCATTTCAAGACGCGTCGTCATCCAAAAACAAATTACCTCAATACGGCAAAGGCTATTCTTCTGGGCTTGGACAGCAATAATGGTTAGACAAACATGAAATTATTTCAGTTACCATATTCATGTGAGGCGTGCGGTACCTCTAGTACTGAGCACAGTTTTAGATAGTCTCGTTCCCAGACCCTCATACACAGCAGCGGGATACCGCTACGCGAATGCATGTCAGGCTGGGGACGAAACTAGGTTGAGCAGCTGTCGCGAGCAGACCTTGTACACGATCTCGTTAGCGAAGGACGACCGATAGAACAACGAGAGCACTTTCTTGAATAGCGGGTATTTCCCCGCGCTGGCCACTTTGCCGGGTAGGGTGTAGGTCTTTGCGCCGCACAGGGAAAACAACCCATGAGAAGTTAGCCCAACATTCCGTAGCCCGCACATTAAACACCAATTAAAGCAGGAGTTGCCGTATAAAAGGAGCTTGGATCCAAAAATTTCAACCGGCCGTGCGGCTGTTTTAGATTAAAAATGGTGGCTTCATATTCATAGAGCTACAGGCTTGGCAACAACAGTTACAGCGTACAAGTTCAAGCACGCATGCATGTTTTGAATGCCATTTCATGCAACAATACCATTTCTGAAGTTAATAACAAACTGGATCCATGTTCGTATTGCGACCTCTTCACCAGAAGATACGTACTCTAGGTTTAGACTGCATCTGCAAGGGTCCTTTTCCTCTCAAGAGGAAAAGGAAACTTTTCTGCGTAGATTTGAGGCAGCGAAGCAACTACTTGCACCCGGTTGCAAGCGGAACGCTACTATCATGTCAGCGTGTTGAATACTTTGCTGGACCGTGTATTGACACAACCAGAGAATGTTCAGGCCTCAAATAGCAGAACATCCTATTCTAGGAATGAAGATCTTGGATTCTGCAGGTTAGTTGGATGGATATATACATGTACATTCGGTTATACAAAAATGGGTTTACTAACTTACTTAGGGATCTATACGGGAGACGAAGACGCCAGTGACCAAGACCTCCTTGTGGTCGAGCGTAAGACCTTCAAGAGTCTTTGTTCGGGCCTTGTCCAGCAGTGTGGCTTCTCTCCAACCCGTCTTGGACTATAGCTTCTTTCGTAAAGGTATGAGTACCGTAAGTAATTCTGTTCAATTCTCTGTATAAACTCATTTACTACTCACTTAGAAGGGACATGTAGCTAGGGTCCAGTTTGATTGCCCACACTGCAAGCAGTCACGTGTCTGGGCTAGTTCCAGAGTGCTGTCTGGTCATTACCTTGCTAATCGAAGTAAGAGTACCATTTGGATTTAGTAATATCAATGTAAATGTGATTCTTTTTGCAGACTGTCACCTGTGCTGGCATGTTGCCTCGCCAGTACATGAATTTCGCTTTATTTGCTGGTATGGGGTGTAGTGAAGCAGAAATACATCAGTTCAGGTGGGGGCTGAGATGATCGATTTATATTATTTTAAATCCTGTTCTAATCCATGTTCATTCAGTTTATCTAAACCAATTTTACCAGCAAGTGGTGGCAGATGTAGCAGAAGAGTCCATGAAAGCTGCTGTTGAACGTGTGAAGGAAAGCCCTCACCATGCTACAAGTGGAGAGGTTAGAGTGCCAGAAGTTTAATATAGTGGGTTATAACTGTAGCACGTCACGATTCTACGTCAAATGCATACCACTCAACGGTACCTTGTCTGGCTGGAAGGTATGCACCTAAGTTCTAAATGCCCATGTTTATCAGCATATCGTCCATTTCAGTACATACAGGATTGTTGGAATTTCCACTCTTTCCAGACAGCAGCACAGAGTTGCTCAGACCAGGGAGGTGGCATGCACTAAGATAGTCTTGCCTCAAGTTATTGCCCGAGGTTTGCTCTTGTGTCCCAACTTTTTACAATTTCACATTTTCTTTCTAACAAAGGGTTGAACATCACAGAGGTAGCCCATGACTACCAGGCTACTATAAAGCTGTATGTACGACAACTCGGGATGGTCAATTCCTACGGACAACTTGGCATGGTAAGGTATCGATTGGTTTTCAGTGGTGAATTGATGGAGTATTGCAGGCACTAAGAATGTGGCGAAGCAGTTGCGTCATATCTGTGCCGGTACGGTCTGTACAAGGGATAGGACGTGGTTCACTGAACTTTCTGATAAGGGTATGTACTTTTTGGACATATTGATTAAAAATGGAATATCTGGCTATTCAGCAAGGTGCACCAAGGTGCACTTGTATTGAACTGTGGTGGCAACCCTGACCGTCTGCATGCAATGATCATGAACATCAGCAAGCACTTTCAGGTTTGTATTTACATATTGGGTGGGTGTGCATGTGTGTATGTCTGTGTATGTGATGTGAATGTGTGTGATTGTGTGTCTTTTATGTGCATTAGTGCATTCCATACGTGATATGCGTCCCTGTCTGTGATTCAGGGTGATCACCAAAGTTGCTATTCTGAGAGTCCCTGTCAACAGCCAGGTTACGTTCCACAAAGGAGCCTCTCACTATGCCGGCAGCCATTAATGCATATGAGGCTGCACTACGAAAAACCGTCATCTACAAAAACGCTGATTCATGCCATCTGGTATGTAACATGAACAACATATCGTGGTGAATGTACATATTGTGTTCTTCCAGTGTCGGGATACCTACTGGGTTGAGTCGTTTAACCATCAACTGCTCACCTACCTCCCAAAGAGAATTCACTTCCACACCAAGACATTTGAAATGCGTATGAACTTGGCTGTGATGGATTGGGTGAGTGTTCTGCTTGTTCTGTATGTGTGATGAGATTATGCAGCACATCGATCAGAATGAAAACTGTCAAAGGATGGCAACAAGTCACCACGAATACACGGATGTTCGCCGACCAGACAATCAATCCACATACAATGTGTTGGTCAAGAAACATATCGTTTTGTAAACAACATCTGGAGTATGTACGTTCTCAGGAACATCACGTCTCAACAGTATGTGACGATCAGTGATGCCTAATAATTGTTGTAAGACAAGTACTTTTTAGGATACTTCAGGATGAAGATGATGATGATGATATGGTGTTGCCAGATGATGCAGCTATGTATGATGGAGACTATGTGGACAGTGAGGATGATGACTATGTTGTTCAGAGGATGGTGGGGATGACGAGGAAGAAGATAACTGAAGTTCTGTGGCTGTAGGTGATTTACTATATTGATGCCCAGATGTCTTTTGTCAGCCACAGGTCTCATTTTCTGAATTGATACCCCTGTCTTTATCTCAAAACAGTTCTTTTTAGAACTACCAGTACGAACAACAGATTTACTTTGTCAGATCTGCATCTGACAGCCAATGATGTATGTACATTATGAAAGCAAATCAATTTCGTCTCATTTTCCTTGCAGATCTTGAACCATGGCTGCAGCTGGCACTTGATGGACTTGTGTGACTACTAAACTACATGTACAATCCTTCCACGTTGTGGTGGTCCATGACCTGCCTGAGGACAACCCCGAAGCCTGCACATAGACACTTGGAACTTGGTGAATGTGTGTCTTGAATGGACTGGAGGCTACTAGTGATGCCCCTTTGTAAGCCTAAACATGGGATGATAAGGCTTGGCAAAGTCATATCTCTCATCTGCATGAATACTGTAGGAAAGCAAATGTACATGTTTTCTATATTGATTGAGCTATTTCAGCCAAAACAGTATTGGAAACCATTCAGTTCATTCATTTCCACAACTTTCCCATAGCATGGATGAATGCCCCCTCGTGCTATCTGTGCATAATGGGATAATCAAATGAACAGGCAGCAATATGAATACGCACACATTCATGAGTCAGAGGTACTGGTCAGCAACACTAAATAACTTGTTACAAAAATGATTATCTGTAGTTAGTGTAAGGAATGCCCACTGGATTTGGATACCTGCTTCTGATTTCCTATGTAGCAAAGAGATTATAAGTACACTTTCTAATACGAAGGTTGGATCATTCACATTTTGTACACATTTTGGCATTATCTCTCTTCTGTCCAATGGGTGCGTCACCAATCCCTTCCTCGCCAGGTATGTTGGGTGGTCCCACAACCCCAGGTCTTTCAAAAGCTTCCAGAATTGCTGGTGAAGTTTGTACCGCTTCTGTCATTGGCTAAGGATGGGACAGCTCTCCCAGTGAGGAACACAGGTGGCCGACGGATTATGCAAGGACCCAAACAGGCAGTGTGGACAACAGGTTCATTTGGAGTACCATTCAGCACTGGTGGGTCTCCTCCTGGGTAACCTGATGTAGGAAGCCCACAAAGTGTATAAATGGGTATTGTGTTTCTATGACACCAAGCAATTTACCTCGTGGGCACTGCACTGTACAAGTTTCTGAACTGGCTGGCATATCTTGGAGCCCTGTACAAGATGTTGGTGGCTGGCACTTGACAGGTATCTTGGCATGTTATTTCTATGCATACATTATCCACCCCTCCTGCGTTGTGATGGTCTATGACTTGTCTTAGGTCAGCCACAAAGGTCGCAGGCAGGCATCCAGTGGTACATTCAAACCACAACCTTGCATAAATGAGTGTGGTAGGAATGTGGGTGATCACTGGTACAATTGAACTACAGATGAATAGGAATGTAGCTGATTCTGGCTTGTGTATGTCTATATATGTACAGTACTGGCTTGTTTACTAATTGCATTGCTCTATATTACCTGTGTTACTTATTTGACTAATTCGTTTTGCTGAATCGTGTGCCTGACAACATAACCTTACCTTTATTCTAGGAACGGCGCTAGGTTCGGAAGACATATTTCACAGAAAACCTCCAGCTAAAAATTTCAGCACGTGGAGATGTGGTTTTTGATTTCAGTAAATGAGACAGCTGGAATCAGGGCTTTCAAATAAGTTTCTCCATTTATTGTTTGTTGCTCAAGCAAATGCTCATATTTTGTTATGCTCACGCAAATGCTCATATTTTGTTTTGCTCACGCAAATGCTCATGCAGCCACGCTCACCTTTGAAACTCACGTAAAGTCTCGCAGAGCTTGTAACAGTTATCATGCCTCTCCAGTATAAACTGAAAACACAATGCGAGTCTGTTTCGAGAACAAATAAACGCGCGCGATAGAGTACTAAGAAGTACGTGATCTGCCCGTCTTAACAACGTAAAACGATGTAGCCAGCAAGTGTGGGTGAGAATCCTAACAGCTTACAAAACTACGCCATTCTGAGGACGTTGAGCTCACGTGATTTCCGGTTGGCCTTTTTATACGGGAGTTTGAGCACGGCCTGCGCCACTATTTACGTGGCGTCTCCTCCTTAAGAACATCGCGCGCCGGGCGCGCTGAGGCGCAACTGTAAAATCGATAGACGGCGGTAGTATATAGTAAAGTACTTTACTACTAGTATGCATAAAAATGTACATAGACCTACACAAAGTTAATAACGTACAATGAACAAAAGCAGGCCATCATTTTAACCTGCATGCCCCAACCAAACAAACCAAATACAGGTGAGGCTGCACTGCTGAGACATCACACACAGCCCACTGACATGCCTGTGCAATGTGACACGCCCCGGCCCCTCCCCTATTTGAACAGGAGAGGTTCAAGTGTGCATACATAGGAACAATTTTAAGAGTCAATGCCCCCAACCAAACAAACCAAAATACAAGTGAAGTTGCACTGCTGAGACATCACGCACAGTCCACATGACATGCCTTGCATGTGACACGCCGCAGGCCCCTCCCCTTTTGAACAGGAGAGGTTCAAGTGTGCATACATAGGAACAATTTCAATTTTAAGAGTTGCATGCCCCCAACCAAACAAACCAAATACAGGTGAGGCTGCACTACTGAGACATCACACACAGCCCACATGACATGCTGTGCATGTGACACGCCCTTGGCCCCTCCCCTTTTTGAACAGGAGAGGTTCAAGTGTGCATACATAGGAACAATTTTAAGAGTTGCAAGCCCCCAACCAAACAAACCAAAATACAGGTGAGGCTGCACTACTGAGACATCACACACAGCCCACATGACATGCCTATGCTAGTGGCAACGCCCTTGGCCCCCCCCATTTTGAACAGGAGAGGTTCAAGTGTGCATACATAGGAACAATTTTAAGAGTTGCATGCCCCCAAACAGATACAGGTTAGGCTGCACTACTGAGACTTCACACAAAGCCCACATGACATGCCTGTGCATGTGGAACGCCCGACTCTCCCCTTTTTGAACAGGAGAGGTTAAAGTGTGAATGAAAGGGTCAAAGTTATAATGAGTTACTGTTTTCAATGGACTTTCAAACACTCCATGAATACATTGTAATTTATCATTAAGCTGTGCATGAGAATATCTTCATGGTGTCTGAAATTTCTGAAGTGCAAATAAGGAATGACACAAAACTGATACACAAAGTTTTTATGGACATGTGTTATTGAGAAAGTGACTGATGCTTGCTTATGACTGACGTTGAACTTAATGGCAATGAGAGCAGTAATAATCTAGGTAAAAATTGTTAAAGTAGCACATTATAATTTATTGCATGGAGCTTGAATCAATTACGTTTACAGTCATACCTCTGGTCACACAATAATCTTGTTGATTCTTGGTGGTACAAACTGATGCCGTCAACTTAACATCACTTTCAGTCTCCATGAGGTAATTGAAAATATCTCCAACACCTTTAGAGGGTTCAGAGTTGACTGGAAAACAAGTGCAGAATTTATCTGAACATGTTTACCATATCATAGCAATGCTGTAAAGGCCAATTTGCATCAGCTTTAAGGCATTTTTCAATGGCAGGAATGTGCTGAAAAAATACACTTTTTTTTCCAGACTGGATCACTATTATTGTAGGTTAAGTATGTGAAAAGTAGAAGTATAAAAGCAGCAAACAATATATGTTACACTTACTTCCATTTCTTTCACAACTTTTCTGATAAATTCCCTTTCAAATGGGCATTGTTCTTCCCTGCAATGAAATAAATCCACATGCATGGCATGCATAGTTTGTGATGCAAATGTTTGATGTCCTTACGTGTATGGCATCCTTTCAATCTAAGAAGGGTACTTGAAGTAGTGATCCTTACCCCCATTTAAGAGCAAATATATCATTTGGATCTGGTTCATTTTCATAAGTAGGAACTAAAAAATTGGGATCTGCCATTTCTCTCTTCATCACTTTCATCAGCATCATCTTCATCATCCATGTCACCATCGTCACCAAGCTGATCAGTTTGATCAATCTCATATCATCACAATCACTCTGCCCATGTTTAGCAGTATCATCCTGTATGCCACTATGACAGTCATCAATGGTTTATAGAGGACACATGAAGACCTCTGCTACGAAAAAATAAATTTAAAACTTCATGCATGTTTTCAAATTTAAATTAGCTTACGTCTGATTGCAGTGCATAGAGCACTCCACAAGACAGCTCATGAGCCATTTGAAGTCTAAATCCATCCATCATTTCCTATACAACTGCAAATCAATACACCATGTGAACATTGTAGCACAATACCTGAGTATGAAGGCATGGGTAGCCTTCCACAAGCAATCTTGCTGCCTATACAATGTGCTGAGCTACACGCACAATAAAGTTTTGAATACTTCTACTTACAAACACACCAAAGGCACCACAATCATGTGAATTCTTCTGCATACTGTGATTTGAAGTCTAAAAGAGTAAAGTGTTCATTTACTAGTGTACAACACATGTAAACACTGAAGCTGTACACTGTGTCATTGTACTTCCAGTTTGATCATACATTTGAATGTTCCAAGCATATCTCATCTCATTGGCCAAATACATCCAATATGCACACGCATACACAAACTGCATCTATGCATGAATGCACAGACGTACTGATCTTACCAAATCCAATTTATAGCGTCATAATTTGATTGCTGCAAAGAATCTATGCATTGGATTTCATGTAGTGAACACATAACCCATTCAACCAACCACTAGGACAACCAATGCTGTGGTGTATGCACAGGGAAAAGTAGACAGTCATGTTTTTCACCTGTGTTAAGATGATTAGTGTTTGTTGAATGCCATGTTTTTCAAGATCACTTTACTTTGCAATGCCTCCGCACTGCATTATAACCTTGGCTTTATATACTGGTTTGTTTGGTTGGAGATTTGCAAACTCTTAAAATTTTCCCTATGTATGCACACTTGAACCTCTCCTATTCAAAAAGGGGAGGGGCCAAGGGCGTGTCACATGCACAAGCATGTCATGTGGGCTGTGTGGTGATGTCTGAGTAGTGCAGCCTCACCTGTATTTTGGTTTGTTGGTTGGGGGCATGCTACTCTTAAAATTTTTCCCTATGTATGCACACTTGAACCTCTCCTGTTCAAAAAGGGGAGGGGCCAAGGGCGTGTCACATGCACAAGCATGTCATGTGGGCTGTGTGTGATGTCTCAGCAGTGCAGTCTCACTTGTATTTTGGTTTGTTTGGTTGGCGGCATGCAACTCTTAAAATTGTTCCTATGTATGCACACTTGAACCTCTCCTGTTCAAAAAGGGGAGGGGCCTAGGGCTTGCCATATGCACAGGCATGTCATGTGGGCTGTGTGTGATGTCTCAGCAGTGCAGCCTCACTTGTATTATGGTTTGTTTGGTGGGGATATGCAACTCTTAAATTTTCTCCCTATGTATGCCCTCTCCTGTTCAAAAAGGGGAGGGGCCAAGGGCTTGCCATATGCACAGGCATGTCTGTGGGCCTGTGTGTGATGTCTCAGCAGTGCAGCCTCACCTGTATTTGGTTTGTTTGATTGGGGACATTGACTCTTAAAATTTTTCCCTATGTATGCACACTTGAACCTCTCCTGTTCAAATAGGGTAGGGCGTGTCACATGCACAGGCATGTCATGTGGGCTGTGTGTGATGTCTCAGTAGTGTAGCCTCACCTGTATTTTGGTTTGTTTGTTTGGGGCATGCAGGTTATAATGATGGCCTTCTTTTGTTCATTGTACGTTATTATTAACTTTGTGTAGGTCTATGTACATTTTATGCATACTAGTAGTAAAGTACTTTACTATACTAGCACGTCTATCGATTTTACAGTTATGCGCCTCAGCGCCCGCGTCGCGCGATGTTCTTAATTGGTGTTTAATATGCGGCTGCGGAATGTTGGGCTAACTTCTCATGGGTCTGACCGAGTTGACGAAAAAGATGGCACCCACTGACGTAACATGGACAGCTAAGTGCGAGACAGCATTTCAGGAGCTAAAGAGGCTACTGTGTTACACTCCAGTGCTAGCGAGCCCTGACTTTGAGAAGCCATTTATCCTGCAGACTGACGCTTCTATATTCCGAATATGTGGTTGGGGCGGTGTTAAGTCAACGGGATGCTCTGGGTTGTGATCACCCTATTGCATATTTCAGTAGGAAGCTACTCCCTCGGGAAGTACGGTACTCCACGGTCGAGAAGGAGTGTCTAGCAATCAAACTGGGCATGGAGACGTTCCGAGTATATCTCCTGGGCCGGAAGTTCACAGTGGAGACGGACCACCGATCACTGGTGTGGCTGAACAAGCTGAAAGAAGCAACTCCTGACTAACTCGATGGAGTCTGGCTCATCAACCCTTCAACTACTCAGTAATGGAAACGAGGATGCACTCTCACGTGTCAGCATGGTGACGGAGCATGATGGGGCAACAAACTCCTTTGTTGCTGAAGGAGTGTAAAGGACTGGGAACGAGGCGGACATGGAAACTTCATCTCTCCACAGCATGCAGCTCTGAGTAAATGATCCTACCCAATGGGAATGGACCAATGACATGCATTATTAACTAGTATAAAATGCGCATGTTGTATGGAGTTGAGAGGAAAAGTGTTATCAAGAGTCTTGAACCGTATTTGTGGTCAAACCCTGGCGGCGGCTACTCACACTACAGTCAACGACCAGTGAACTCACACCCACTCTATGACCAACAAGCTCACACCACTCTACGACCAGTGAACTCACACCACTCTACGACCAGTGATCTCATATACCACTCTACGACCAGCGAACTTACACCACTCTGCAACACTGTAAACTTACGCCTTTATGCAACCTATCCACATATCCACAGCATGCATACACAAATCCAAACAATAACTTGGGAAGGAGATCACTGCAGGCTGGATCATCAATGACCACATCAATGTAATGAAGGCAAAGATCGACCTGAAAGCTGCCTTCCACCTGATTCCGAGTACTAACTGTGGACTGGGTGCACCTGGGCATGGACAGGACATGTCTCCCATTTGGCCTCCGTTCAGCTCTTTCTCTTATCAACAACTACGCCGATGCACTCCACTGGATCATGATCTGACTAGCAACTGTGGGGCCCAGCTGCTACACTACCTGGATGACTTCCTCCTAGTTGGCCCCTCCTGGCAAAGACACCTGTCAGGAGGCCATGTACAGAATGCACGCTGCTGGTGTGTGACCAGTTGGGCATCCCAGTGGCCTCTGAGAAGCTGAAGGGGACCCATCACAACCCTAATCTTCCTGGGCATAGTGCTCAACATGTTGTTTTGTAAAGCAGCTGAAAATGACCAAATGGGCAGAGGGTGCCACCATTTTTATTGTTCGTACACACCAATGCATGTGTCCAGTTGGCAGCAGTGGAGGCCTATATGTGATGCTGCAGCTGTTCAGCCACTCGGCACCACTCTTCCACGACAGGGGTGGGATGCCACTCACAGCCAATGTTCTTCCCTTGACTATCATACTGATAGCTTCGATGCAGCCAAATTCAATACACACAATATGCGCATTGGTGCTTCCAGCACTGCTGCCAGGCAGGCCTCCCTTCAGACACTATTCAGAAGCTGGTCAGATGGAGAAGCTCAGCATACGAGACATACACCCGCGTCACCCCCCTGACACACCCATCAGACACCAGAACCATGGCTGCTGCCCAGTAACTTATGCCCACTTGTATGTACCCATGCCTAACTGATGTAATGTATTCTCACAAGCCTGAAACCGTATCCTAATCTCTAACCATTTGGGGGGTTCACTTGGGCAACACCTGTTGGGATTATACCCTGGGACAGCCACCAAACCTTGACCAACATCTCAGTTTGGGACACAGGCCGACCCAATACATCAGCATTTTGATGGCATTAAAGAGAGTAGAGGACAAATTATAAGGGATTCCATGGTCAGCATGTAAAAGGCTTTTTAATTATTTTTTTTAGAGTGGTGCAGGGTTGGATAATGAATATTAAAATTTAACTTGCTACATGTGTCTGTGTAAACTTACCAAAGGCCCTGACCTGCCACAATCTGCATGATAGGGTAGCTACAATAAAATTCATTGCCACAGGCCATGCAGGAACATCACCTTTCACAAAACTTGTATGCGTTTTCCATCAACAGGAGGCAGCACCAGTGTTGCAGATCACACTAGTCGTACATGTATGCAGGGAATGAAGTGAGTGTTCAAGTACTCCTAGAAGGGGTATAGCAAGGGCGGGATGGGAAGCACAATACTTACTTTGTACTAATAGTGAAAAGGCTAGGCCAGGAACAGAAATCTGGATGATGGAGTGCAATAACACTCATTGAATTCCCTGCATTCAACTAGTAATGCAACATTATACTGTTGGTCTGTCGGGTTAGGCTGTTACCTATAGTGATGACATGATTGTACCTACCAATCATTACAGATTGTGGTGGGTCAGGGCCCATGGTAAGTTTAACCACAGACATATGCAAGCTATAGTAACAATTCATTATTCTGCTGTTGCCAGACTCCCAGGCGCTTTTACAGGTGAAACGTAGAGTGCTAGATGATGAGTGTAACTGAGAGAAGGAGTATGCATTTAGAGAGGACTGCAAGCACAAATCCAGAGGAAAATCACAGTGAGTACAGAAACAGGGTACAGAAAATGAGAATAGAATCAGTTGCCTCTAGAGCTGTTTTCACGCTTGTGCAGAGGAAACGTTCAGAGATACAGACATTACACTTGAATGTATTTGGGTGTATCATATTTGAGAGTGTTATGGTGTTGCCATATGTGTCACGGTGCATACATTTTGTTGTGTTTATGTGTGTGTGTTTGTGTGTGTGTGTGTGTGCAGTGATGTACTCAAGAATTGTACAGTGCCATTTGCACAACGTATACACATGCATAAGGGTGTGTGAACCAGTATGAGGGTATGATCACGCACTCCAATCATCCTGTGGGCAAAAAGAGACGAAGTCAGCATAAGCCGTAATAGCTGAGACATAAAGAATGATGGGGGGTTGTGCCAAATAAGAAAGCGTTTTTACACACCTCTCCACTAAAGAAAGATTATGTGGTGAGTGCATAGGAATATGTTGTGGTAAATATAGTGTTATTCTTTGCCACATGCATGTATACAGTGCTATGGGGACACGATGTACAGTGTATGCAAGCACAAAGGACCAATCCAATTGGACACTGAGAATCAATATACAGGGACTAAATTTACATACAAAGGACCAACTGTATGGGCCTATGGGGACACAATGCATACACAAATGAACAATCCTATAGGGACACGAGGTACCTGTGTGTACAAATGACCAACCCTATACAAAGATAGTGTCTTATGAAGTGTTGAAAAAGGAAAGTCGATACCATCAATCGGAAAATTATTTTTTGGGGGCTTAATTAATAAATGCAAAGATGTCCCCTCGATGTATTGAAATTTCTTCATATGACGATTCACCATACTGCCGGAATTGTCTGCGCTTTGCTTTACGCTGAACTTACATGTAAACTGAGGTATGATAGAGCTGTAAAAACCGGCTGCAATTCAAATATGATTGCAGTACAGGGTGTGCGCATATAATGTATTGTCTACTACTATAGACCTTTTTCATCACGTGATTTACTTCTCGTAAAACCTGTGCACCAGCATGGCGGATCGTGTATTAATGTTGGTAGATTACAGAGTGGTCACATGACACATGCAAAGGTCTAATAGACCTTTTTCATGTGTCATGTGACCACAATAGGTGAAAGAGAATGCGTTAGCACCTATCAAACACAGTGGCGGATACAGGAATAAGGCAAAGGGGGAGGGGGGCGGTTATATTGGAGGGGCGGCATATTTCAGAGGTGTATAGGAACCTATTTAAGATTGGGGGGGGGCCGACTTAGTTAAATTATTAAGGGGGGGGGGGGAGGTGTGCAGTCCCTTACGACGGGGGGGGGGGGGGTGTGGGGGGGGCAGTCCGTTACGACGGGGGGGGGGGGGGGGGGGGGTGCAGTCCGCTTACGACGGGGGGGGGGGGGGGTGCAGTCGCTTACGACGGGGGTGGGGGGGGTGCAGTCGCTTACGACGGGGGGGGGGGGCAGTCCGCTTACGACGGGGGGGGGGGGGGTGCAGTCGCTTACCACGGGGGGGGTGCAGTCGCTTACGACGGGGGGGGGGGGGGGCAGTCCGCTTACGACGGGAGGGGGGAAGGGGAGAGGGTGCAGTCGCTTACGACGGGGGGGGGGGAAGGGGAGAGGGGGTGCAGTCGCTTACGACGGGGGGTGGGGAAGGGGAGAGGGTTGCAGTCGCTTACGACGGGGGGGGGGGGGGGGGCAGTCCGCTTACGACGGGCGAGGGAGGGGTGCAGTCGCTTACGACGGGGGGGGCAGTCCACTTTGGCACACAGAAAATACGTTTGCTAACCGTTACAGTATTACAGAGCGCGCGTAATTAAGTAGACGTAAAATGGTGACGTGCGGTTACGGAAGAAAAACTCAACTAAAGGGGTAACATTGGGGGGGCCGAAGTATACGTCGGCCCCCCTACCTATAAGATTGGGGGGGCCTAGGCCCCCTCTGCCCCCCCGGTTCCTACGCTTCTGTTATGGAGTGCGCCCCCCCCCCCCCCCACCCTCCACGTGTGATGAACAATCAATTGCCAATTAATTTGTCAGGACTTTATTATCAATTATCATTCAGATATGATAATTCGTAATAAAGATTGACAAATAACCATAACTATTTTAACCGTAGTGTTTATGTGTACGTCGTAGTGTGAAGGGGGGCGGCAATTTAATAATAGGGGCGGCATTTTATATCGATGGGAGGGGGGGCCGCCCCCCCCAACGCTATGGTAGATCCGCCACTGATCAAACAGTAACAACGGCTTGTTCAAAACGTATTGAAACCAGGGTTGCGAATGCCAGCCGGCCTGTCATGCCAAGGGTCTAGCCTATCAGGCCGGACCACGCCCACCCTAAATATGTTAGGCGGACTTCTGATTGAAAACTCAATCATCAACTATTTTTATTGACGGCATACAAATCCTTCATTCCTAATTACATTTGATATTTTGTCAACTGTGAATACACAAGTATTATAATATCTTATTACGGAGGATTTGGTGCAACCAATAAATACGAAGTACTGATATGACTTTACACATTCACCAAATGCACGATTGTAAATCATTCATACTTAATAATAACAGACAAAAAGCAGCAGAATTTCAAATACATTGTATACATGTGTAGCGACTGAGCAAGAGTGTACGTATATTGTCTTAATGCATTCGAAGCAGCCATGCATTATGCTTTAGCATAAATGATGCTTAATTCCAGCCATTGGGGAAGTATAGATTCCATCGTTGACATCCTGGATCAACTTGGCTCTTGAAAATAGACGTATTCCCTCAGATCGGGGTTAGGACAAGGTTTGAGGTGACGAGTGGAAGGCAGAGGAGTGTTTAACCGATTATACGCGGAAGACGCAAATTTGCGTCCCGCAGCTCTGGCCGTACAGCATGCACTCCACGGCATTGCCAGTGGCTATTACGTATAGACGGCCGTAAAGTGTGATTGTTACCAACAGGTTCTTTGCAAAGTTAATTAAATAGCTATATCATACAGTCTTCATGTAGGGGGAGGGATGCAGCAGATGAAGGTCTGACACTGCACACTCAGCGCACATACACGGCTATCAACACATTACTATATACGTACATTCAGCGTTTGCTACCAAAGCATCCCTAAGTATACAACCATGTATGCACCCACACACAACACAAAGTCCACTCAGCGTACAGCTACACGTATACGCTCTACCACGCAGCTACCTACATAACTACATACAATACTAATGATCGTCTCTGGTTCAAAAGCGTTCACGTCGATCACAACTGCTGCAAAACAAAACCTCACAAGATCACAAATATTTAGGCTAAATTCTCTCCCAAATATTCAGTCTACATGCATCATGCGGTACAGTACGGACGACTCTGATACTATATGCATGAAACTGAATATTACTATAACAATTCCACGTACAATCGGTTAAAGATGATGGACCATGCAGGAGAACTGTCGATCGACATAGCGGAGGCAAAATCACGTTGCATGCGTATCAATTAATTGAACACCGAATAATTTATCATTGATTGGTCTGACAGGTCGGCCTATCAGGCCAGGCAGTCAGGCCGGCCGGCCTCAGGCCAGACCCCTGGCTGGCCTACGGCAACCCTGATTGAAACAAGCCTATTTACGACATTACACATGTATAATTATACACCCAATGTCTAGCCACAAAAGGCTGAGGCGTCTTTACTCATGCAGCGGCCTGATTACATGTCTTTGCATTATTCGTACGCGTCACATTAGCCCCTCCTACCAGACCACCAGGCGTGGCTCCCTCAGTACCGTGAGTCACGTGAGTGAATTTGCGTCGCCATTTTTATCTGGTCTTAGTGTGCTGTGTGAGTGTCGTACAGAATCTGAGGCAGAGTCTGAGAGGCATGGGGCAAGTAAGTGACTACGGTTGGATTTTGATTTCCAGTGCATTGATGGTCAGGGGCGGACGCAGGATTTAGAGTTAAAGGGGGCGCAAACAGGGGCGGATGCAGGAATTTGGTGAGGGGGGGGTCCGACATGAATAATTGATGAAGGGGAGGGGCGCGCGCGAAGCGCGCGAAATTTTTTGGGTGCGCATATTTTTCCACAGATTGTACATGTAGGTGATTGGAAACTAAGGCATGCAATCAACACCAATAAATGCGTGCCACTCCGTTACATTCTGGTTTCCAGACTATTGTGATTTTACGGATTAAAATGGCTGTGTTGTTACATGCATGCGCTTTTCTTTGCTATTTGAGCCATTTAAAATTTACCATCACATCAGTTCCATCCACCTGCTCCTCAATCGCACTGACTGGCCCTCTCATAGACTCTGCCGTCAGTGTGTGAAGAAAAGGTTATCGTACCAAGGCGCATCCGTTAGGTGATCGAGACAAAAGCAACATTATACACCATTTACAATCGTGCAAGTGAACAGCACCTCTCGCTCGTTTACTACTAGTAGGGAATTATCATTATGCCAAAATTGACGTTGACCGTTTCATCGCAGCAGATAAATAGACACGTGGGGTACAATAATGATATTCATAAACACGTGGCATAATAATGATATTCATGCTTGGCCCTGAGGGGGGGGGGGGGGTTACGACCCCGAACCCCCCCCCCCCCCCCTGTATCCGCCACTGGCAAAGGGCAGAGGGTACGAAAGGGGGGTGGCTGCGGGAGGGGGCGTTCCCCCATCCCGCTCCATCTAGGGGGTATGGGGGAGCGCTATAAGCTTCCGTCTGGAAGCCCCCGAAGCTTGCAAGTTCCGCGTTTTGAAGCTTCAAAACAATAAGGAATTTTAGCATGCAGGTTTTTAATTTTCACGTGATTGGATTCTCTAGTACTAGGTTTGACGTTCTTTTGACGCACAGCCGTTCACTTTCTCTCTAGCACGCTTCAGCTCAGGGGGGCCTTTACAGCAGTCTTATTATGATTTTTTCTTATCCGTGTATTAGGGGGGGGGGGGGGGGCGTGCGCTTTCCCTTCCCCCCCTAAATCTGCCACTGCTGGTGTGGATAACTCGAAACCCCAAATGAAGTAATTCTTGTGTTATAATTGGATTAATTGATGGCCGATGCAACGTGTGTGCACACGTGATTAATCTGCAATGACGAGTTCTTTCCATTTTCATTAATCCTGTTGTTTCCCGCATATTGCTATAATGTACACGGAGGTGGTTATATCAGAGGCGTAGGAACAGGGGGGGAGGGGGGGGGGGGGGGTTACCCTATTTACCATACATGCCCCAAGTCTCCGTATGTGAAACGCTTTTGTTTTTTAGTTTTGTTCCTTCACTCCTTAACAGACTCCACTGTATGTGGTGAGTGAGAAGGGTGATTATGATGGAGTGAAGAGGTTGTTGGGAGCAGGTGCTGACGTGAATGAAGCAAGATCTGATGTAAGTGATATGATGTTTAAACTCTATGACACATGTGGGCATAGCAGTTATAAATAAAAATAAATAAGCTATTACCAACAGTTTCAGCATGTGATCCAAAATTAAGTACACCACACTAGTGCTTCACAGTCCTATGTATACGGATCAAGTGTAGCCAGCAGAGACACAATTGCCTGTCCTCTTAGATCTCCTCCTTGATGAGTGCAGTGTACAGAGAAAATTGGTGTTAAGCTACTGTAGATGTAATTAACTCTTTGAATGCCAAGTGCGTATATGCATGCACACACAACCGTTATGCCATTCATGCATGAGTTACATATTGCGTGCAAAAATGTTTTGATTAGTTACAGCTCTATGATGCACGCATAGCTTGCTGCACTTGTAACCATATAGCGTTCAAAGAGTTAATGAATGTGGATATTTCACAAGCGGACCACATTCACACACAGTTTTGTCCAATGTCCAATTGCATGCTTTTCATGCATCCCTACATGTAGGGTAAGATGTGTACATTGTACATTGTTTTTGCAATCATAATGGCCCAAATTTTGGCAGTGAAAATTTGTTGATTCAGACCACTTTGCAGTGTCTAGTCTCTCGTTGTGATGACAGTTGTATTACAGGATGGTTGCAGTCCATTGTACGCAGCAAGTTGTAATGGACATCTTGATGTAGTGAAGACACTATTGGAGGCTGGAGCTAATATCGATCAAGTCAATAAGGTAGGTGGCCATGTATGTATTCAGTACCATTGTAAACATGTACGGTACATGGATGTATATGATAGCTTGTTCATGCCTGTACTCTTCTGGAGCCTGCAATGATGTAATACTTTGCTAGCACTTTACAGATTTTACACAGGTCCATACTTTGCACATGTTATATTTATAAAAAGGAGCGTTTGGATGTAAAATGCAACAATTTGATGTTTATTTGGTCTTCGTATTATGTTCCTATTGCGTGTTACATGTGATGAAGTGATGGAGAAGATGAATAAGGAAAACCAAATAAATGGCGGATTTGAAGTGCCGAATTGGCACTCTACTAAAATGGCACCGTACAACGATGTGTACAGTTTTATGTACATATTTTATAGATTATATGCCAGCTGGCATATAAAGGCAATGCTTCGGTATAGTTTTCAAACGCTCGAACAAAAACCACGTCCACGGAGCCAATCCTACATAAGACCTACTAGCGTGGGTCTAGATACCACGTCCTTTCCCTCCCTCCACCCACTCCCCCCATCTCTCTTGACTCACACTGTTCTCCCTTGCATACATGTATTGCTATACATGTATATGTACATGGTGATGGAGTTGTATCCAAGTGTATGTTTGCTGTTTCGTTCCTTCACTCCTTTACCAGAACAACACAACTCCATTGTATGTGGCGAGTGAGAAAGGTCCCCATGATATTGTACAGACATTGTTGGGAGCAGGTGCTGATGTCAACATAGCAAGATCTGATGTAAGTAGTGGGATGTTTATATAATGATATGCTTTAACTCGAACTATCACATGTGCGGGTATTCCCAAGTACTTGTACGATTAGATCATAATACTGTACAATGGCACTGAAGCAGAATAACGTCAGTGTGATCACCTGGGACCTTAATAGGGAAACTTTATAATGTGTCAAGTGTGCATGCAACCTGATTTGGGATCATGATGTAGTACAGACGTTGTTGGGAGCAGGTGCTGATGTGAACATAGCAAGATCTGATGTAAGTGGTGGGATGTTTTTTTAATGATGTGCTCTAACTTGAACTATCACATATGGTTATTCCCAAGTTTTTATGTACTTGTACGATTAGATCATATTACTGTACAATGGCCAAGTGTGCATGCAACCTGATTTGGGATCATTTCCACGAAAAGGACCTAACGCATGTTTTTTCAAGATTTCAATTTTGTTTGACATTCTAAAGTCTGAAATGTCCCCTACACATTACTTCTTATGCACTGAGAATCGGTGTATCTATCATGGAGTTATAAGGCTGTAAATTTTTTATTAGCCAAACATTTCAATGCAAGCATTCATTTCTATCGCACATACTGGAAATTTTAAACTGTATGTACTAGGTCCATTTTCGTCGAAACGATTACATATGTACATCTGTACATGTACAAGGGCAGTCCAATTTACACAGTGGCCCAACTGCCAGTCCAAAATGGATCCCCTCCATGATGAGCGTGTGAGAGGGAAAAGAGTTAATTAAGTAAGACCATACCACTTTGACATGTACATGAAAACAACAGATTTTGTAAGCAATTTAGTACAGTGTGTTGTACAATTACTACTTTGCAAGTCGCTACAATTTTGTCACAACCATTGTCCAGAGAGACCAAGTTGTACAGTGAAAATTGGTCCACCCACACCTCTGGTTATGATGACATTTGTATTGCAGGATGGTCGGAGACCATGTACATTGCAAGTCTTAATGGACATCTTGGTGTAGTGAAGACACTAATGGAGGCTGGAGCAAACATCAATCAGACCAGTATGGTAGGTGTACATTATATTACATTCATTTAAACGAAGAGGATGTTCATGCACTCCCTCGTGATTCCATATATGGATGTATGACATTCCTGTTGGTGCAAGCAAGGAGTGTACCAGTTGAAAGACTCATTTTGAATTCACCTTTGTACTTAGTTTGTTTACACAGTAACCACCAAGTGTTAATGATGTCATAACAGAGAGACACAAGAGCTATAAGCTAACTAACATTTTGTGTATGCGTGTAAGAACCAAGGGGCTCATTTCCAATCTGCGTACTTTATCAATGCATCACTTTTGTTCCATACATGCCTATAGCTTATACCACAGCGCGTGGCCATATGTACTGAAAGGTCAGAAAGGAATTTCTACCTTTTCAGTACATTTGGGCACGTGGTGGTAAGCTATAGGTATGCACAATAGTAATGCATATAATATATGAGAGTGGGATGTCAATATGAGAGGGTGAGGTATTCAGGGTGGTACATTTTCATGTGGAATGACCCTGTTAGCTTCAGATGTGAGTGTGTCTGTGTGTGTGAGTATTTGTTCATGATGTGTAGGTGTGATCTGGTGTATACACCTACACTGTATGTAACTGTTACTGTGTGGTGATTGGGTGTAAATCTGTCAGCAGTGTGCCATCCAGTGCATGTAGCAGGTGCTTTAATTATTGAAGAACCAGGGCTACATGTAGATATGTACTACAGGTCATTCCAAGTCAAATCATCAGGCTTTATGCCATCCTGTCTTCTCATGTGGAACACTTTTGTTATGAACAATTAGGTGTGTTGTTTAGGTCCTAAATTGTCAGCTAAGCCTCACCTTTAGATACACATCAAAGGCCTAGCTAAGCATACTATCCCTCCCCAGCATATAGCCACAGATCATAACCATCAAAAAGGTCTGGTTCTAAAAAGGTTTAGGGGTCTGGTTCCAGGCATGGTATACATGTATATTGGATTGGAGCAGCGACAGCAGTGTCTAGGAGTGGTCTACCCCCAGCAACGATCAAGAACCTAGGTAGATGGCGGAGTGAAGCCTACAAGGTGTACATGCGTCACCCTCTGACACAGCCCTAAGACAGTGCAGTCATAGCCTCAGCTCAGTAACATTTACACACTCACATTGGCACATGCACATGTTGTATTTGTACTCCCATGCCTGGAACCATAAACACACCTTAAACCCTATTGGGGGTATATAGTTACACTATAACTTGGGCGGCACCCTCAGGGCTTCTACCCCAATAGCCACCTAACCATTGCCAGCGTAATGGTTTGGAACACAGGCCGACTCAAAGATAGCCAGCACTTGTCATTGGTCCCTGTTGGCTAGGTAGCAATCGTCCAGCTGTGGCTGTTGCCTGCCCCCTCAGTGGGCAAAACAGTGACAGTGAACATGGGCAGTAATCTCTGTGCATTACCCTGACAGCTACCAAATATCAGGCACACTTGTGAAAGGGAGCATCCCAGGGAAAGCATTAATTAGATATTATGTTGTTACCAACTTTGTTATCTTGTCCTGTTAGTCCTTGGTTGAAATCCTTAAGCACGAACATTATACAATCACTAATGGGCTTTTCATGCTGATAATGAAATATCTATTACGTTGAAAATGAAGTGGCAATTATGTTTGAAATTATGCAACAAAATGTGTTACTCGAAAAGTTCATTCGTATAAATTGCCAGTTGAGAGAGTACATGTATTCAGTTCATACCCAAAAAATCCGTGCCAAGAGAAGGTATTAAATGAGAGAGAGAATAGCAAGTTGCTGGTACACTCTGGACGCCCTATCTGTTGTTGCCACAATTCTATACTCTTGTACCCACCTTCTGTAACGTTTTGTGTATAGCCTATTTTCCTTCCCCTGGCTCTGTCCCTTCCCTCCCACCCATCTGTCATCTTACCCTCCACCTTTGACCTCCCTTTGTACAGAAATGTTACATTGTCATATGTTATGTTTCAACACCCACCTCCACTTGTTCAGCCTCTAGTTATGATGACATTTGTATTGCAGGATGGTTGCAGTCCATTGTATGGAGCAAGTACTATACAGTACCGCTCGCGGGCAAGTTAAAAAAACTCGCGAGGTGTCGGATGGTTGACAGTATTTTGGCGAGCGCTAATCGAGTACCACGCGTGTTACTGCGCATGCTAAGAACACTACTCGCGTTTTGCGAGGACCCATCCGACACCTCGCGAGTTTTTGTTAACTTGCCCGCGGACGGTACTGTGCATGTATTGAACATGCTGAGCTATGAACCTTGAGAAAAGCTTTGAACATATGTATGTCTTATCTTTCACATGCATTTAGTGTACATGTCTACTGTGTTGGGGCTGTTTGGTGTGTCATGTT
This sequence comes from Ephydatia muelleri, assembly GCA_013339895.1. NCBI lineage: Eukaryota > Metazoa > Porifera > Demospongiae > Spongillida > Spongillidae > Ephydatia > Ephydatia muelleri. The sequence continues at coordinate 32,561 of JABACO010000133.1, forward strand.
GTATTCATGCTTGTGTATTGTAATTGCATGACAACTGTGCTGTGCAGGTCATTGGTGTGTTGCATGTCCAGCTGCAATGGTGTGCATTTGATTAATCTTACTTTATATAGGGTGTCTACGAAAGAATGCAAGAAAAGAAGCAGTGTTTAACTTTCATCGATCAGGATTGAGAGAAAATGTTTATCTCAATCCTGACAAAAGTTAAACGCTTATTTTGTTGCGTTCTTTTGTACACACATGGTATAATCAATGAACTATGTATTAGATGGGCATTCCGTATTAAAACACTGTAGCATCCATTCATCCAGATGCGTGTGTGCATATGTGTTGTGACTACGAGTACACGTGTGGTATGCAATAGTGCACGTGTGCATGTACACTGTACATGTAGATATGCATGTGAGAAGACTTCATAGTAATGGTGGTCTGTTATTCTAGACAGTACATGTACACTGTAGTTACACCTACATTCACACAGTGATGCCGCGGTTTGCCCGTCAACCGTGAAAACCGGCAAATCAGCCGATACGGTTGGCCTGACCGTGTCCGTGACCGCCAGAAAAGATGCATGACGTAATGTTGGTCGCGAATCACCGAACCGCCAGTTTTTTCAGCTAGATAGCCGGAACCGTCAAAAATTTACACGGTGACATATGTGCAATGCAACAATATTGACAATCAATTTGCAGCTGCTTGTTTGCAAATCCTGCAATCCATTTGCAGCTGCTTCTTTGCAAATCTTGTTTAATTTGCAGCTGCTTGACGTGTTTGCAACGAACTGAACGTGTACAATGCAGATCTCGTGGCACTGACTTAATTGCATCATCCCACTCTAATCGCCAATAATGCATACATTAGTTAAGTTGTCAATGACGTAATGCTTGAGTATAGCCACTGAAATAAATGTATCTCTGACTCAAACAAGCAAATTAAAGAAATATAGTGTTGGAGGAATTGAAATGTTATCTGCAAGAGCCACGACCAATTGGCGTGTGAACAATGCGATGGAGTGGTGGAGTGACCACGAAGTGAAGTTTCCACATGTTGCCTTGATGGCTCAAAAGTACTTGGCCATTCCTGCCTCAAGTGCACCCTCTGAGAGGGTATTCTCTCAACTTAAACTTATCGTGGAACGTAAACAGTGGCGTATGGATGGAGGAAGGGTTGAAGTGTTATCTTTCTGCGATGCAACAAAAACTTCAATGCATAACTTGTACTACTAAACGTACGTGTTCATGTCATTATTAATTAAATTTAATCAAACACATGTATATACGCGATATACGACGGTTCGTCCGTAACCGCTTCGATTTTTCCCGGTAACCGTCAACTTTGATCGGGTGGGTTGTATACGGTCAGCTACCGTCCGTGAAGGTGACCGGGACGATCCGGTACGGTTAGTCGTGATCGTGACCGGATCGATAATAGCTGATCGCGGCAACACTGCATTCACATATACCGTAGAATACCAGATATAACGACACCCCCCTCCGCCCCTTACGTGAGACCCTAAAAAAAAAAGCATGTTTTTGAAACGAGCGTATCTCCAAAACCCGTCACGCCACCACGTACCTTTTTCAAACTCATATTTCGGTACCACTTCTTTCTTATAAAAACTTTAAAGGTACGTGGTGGCGTGACGGTACATGTATCGATACATGTATCGCATCCATTTCCGTTTCCGTCCTCTTCTCTCCTCCCTTCCACCCCCTCCCCTTTCATGTATCTCTCTGCTTTCAGTATCGTACAGTGTATGTGCACGTATCAGTTGTTATGTATTCATTCATACATTTGCAATGATAGCATTATTCTGAAGTACTCTCTTACTAACTTTGTCCTTGGAAACTGGTTCAAAGAACTCGCACTGGCAGCTTAGAATATTGCTTGTACATTGTACATAGAGATAATTCCCTCAATTCAGTAACAAGGTTGACGATGTAACTACATGTACAGTACCACTGATGTGTTTTTGGGTTCGTGTGTAAATGTAAGCATGATGTCATTCAATGCATGTATTCTCACATCCCAGTCAGCATGTGGGCCATGTGCACCTGTATCCTAGTAGTTGTAATTAGAGCACTACGGTCCACAGCCTTGTACGTCAGTCAGCTAGCAGTATGCACTTCATGGGTGTACATTGAATTCTGTGCATTTACTGTCAGGGGTAAATGTCCAGTGTACATGTCATTGTGATAATGGTCCGTATTAAACACGATACATATATGTGCACACAAGCTTACACACCTTGCCTCAACTAGGCTAGCTGTTTTTGATCTAGGTTGTACCAATCGTCTTGGAGCAATCGTAAATTTAATTGATAGGCCATTTTTGCATAAGGATTCCCCTGGCTTCTCCATGTACTTGATACCTATTGTACTGTAGCTATTTTTCCCAGTCCATTGTGTGTTGCCCACCAAATCGGTTACTGTAGTACATTGTGCACACTGCCACACACACACACACATACATACATGCACACATACATGCACACACATACATGCACACACATACATGCACACACACACATACACACACACACACATGCACACACACATGCACACACACACACACATGCACACACACACACATGCACACTGCCACACACACACATACATGCACACACATACACACACACATGCACATGTACACACACAGCCTTATAGTCTTACACTGTTCTGGCTTCACTGTTGTATTCATTGCATTCAGGGCAGCGAAGGGCTTCTGAAATGTTTGAAATTTTGTCCACATTATTCTACAATCTAACACACATATGCACAAACAAATTGGTCCATATGTTTCAGTAGACAGGTCTTATATGACTTCATTGTTTTGTGGGCAATTAGTTGGCTTGCCTCGACAAAAAGCGCTAGCCTTGACAAAAGCAAGCGGTCCATAAAACGAAAACTGTGAATGAAGTTGTTCATTGTTGCAACACTTAACACTCAATTTGTGGCCTGGAACAAAGTGGTTAGATAAAGATGACAGCTGCCACCGTTCGATCCAGATTGCATCCCAACGAGCGCAGTGTCGACGCGAAGAAGCGCACACAATGCTTTTAAAAACTCCATCGGACGCTCGATCTAGGAAAACAATTGCAAGTGCGTTTGAACGGACCTGTCGTCAAGCTTAAAGCGTTCAGGTGGAATTACAAAAGTACGAAGACGAAGGTGTTGTCTCAGACCTCAGTTATGTTCGATCGCGATCAGTTCTTGTTGAGGAAATAGAAAGTTTGGATCGTTTAATCCATTGGCTTGAAATTGACCAAAACAATTAATAAAAAAAATTACGCCAGACCAAAAATGAGAAGTTCCGCAGGACAGAGTGTGAAGGTCTGGGACCAAGATCATAACGTCATTTACATATTTAGGTCTTTTGGCGGCAACGAAGGGATTATACAGCTGGAACGAAAGAATGATCCGAGTCCCGGACGTATTCGTATCATCTAGGGCTATTTAAACGAGACGATTGTACATGTGGGGATCGGTTGTCGGGCGCGTGAGTGTGTACCCTTATTGATATATATATAAGTCAAGCGGGGTTGCGCGCAAGCTGCGACTCACTACAAGCGGAACCCTTCACATTTGGTGTCAGAAGTGGGATAACAAGTTGTGCGATTCACAACTCAGTAGTAGCCGGAGCCTTGTAGTCGGTGAGTCAGTTCATGACAACGCGTTCTGGGGTTTCGTACAAACAGGCAGAAATGACGGAGAGAGACGCTGCATCGATGGCGGAGTCGATGGGTGCGTTGCTAAATTTTCTGACGGAGAGTCAGCGGAGACAGCGGAGGCGGAGGAGCGGCGACGAGACGAGGCCGAGGAAGAGGAGAAGCGCCGGAGGTTCGAGGAGGAACGAAGGCGGCAAGAAGAGAGCGAGCGGCAGTTGGCACTGATTGCCAAGCTACTGGAGAAGACTACCCTTGATGGTCCTAGGGAGCAGAAGCCGAGGGAGCGAGACGCGCAAGTGGTACGTCTCATGGAGAAGGACGACATTGAGACGTACTTGACTACGTTCGAGAGGGTCATGGAGGCCTACGAAGTGGACAAGAACCGGTGGGCGTTTAAGCTAGCACCTTAACTAAGCGGAAGGGCCCAAGAGGTGTATGGTTCTTTGTCATCAGAGCAGGCGGCGGACTACGACCTGCTGAAGGAGGCGATTTTGAATCGTTATGGAATCAGAGAGGAAACCTACAGGCAGAGGTTCCGGTCAACAAAGAAGACAGGGAACGAGACCTACAGAGAGCTGGGAAGTAAGCTCAAGGACACTGCGAAGAAGTGGCTTCGTGAGTGTGAAACGTCTGGGTTCGTGAGAGAGAGCCAGGGTCGAGCGACGAAGCGTTCGAGTTGGCTGACAACTTCGTGCAGGCTAGGGAGTGTGGAGGCTTCAAAAGCGCAGAGAATTGCGGCGGAAGAGAAGAAAACCCTGGAAGAGAGCGTTTCGGTGGGAGACAACGATGCTTCAAGTGTGGAGAAGAGGGGCACTGCATGTGCAGCACGTTGTGGGAGAGACTGGAAAGACGAAGATCGGAAGAAGGAGAGCCTTATCAGCAGCAGTAGCAAGATTCTGAAATGCTACCATTGCGGCAAAGCGGGACATGTGGCACGGAACTGTCCGGAAAGTGCGCTGTTCAGCGAATCGGGGAGAAAGGACCGGATTCGGGAGAGGAACGTGACTCGGGAGGGTACGGTGGAAGGAACCAAGGTCCAGGACATCCTACTGGATACAGGGTGTTCCAGAACGATGATCAGGAAGGGCTTGGTACCTCCTTCAAAGTGGCTACCGGACCAAGCTGTCACGATCCGATGTGCGCATGGGGATACTATGGTGTACCCTCTAGCGTTAGTGGAGTTAAACGTGGAAGGTATTCGAGTGCATGGAAGTGGAGGCAGCACTTTCGGATACGTTGCCAGCAGCAGTACTGCTAGGTCGTGACGTCTCAGAACTGGATCAGCTACTCAACCAGAAGAAAATAGGAGCTCCGGATAGACTGCAGTCATCGGATTCGAAGGAAGAAGTCATGGCGGTGACCACACGATCCAGGGCAAGGCAAGAGGCTAGCTTAAGGAAGGTGGGAGAGATCCCTACGAAGCAGCTCGGGCAGCAGTCGACTGAAGTGGATCCTTGTACACAGGAGACAGAACAGTGGGACGTCGGCAACAATCTGGACGAGGAGCTGTTTGAGAAAAATGAGAAGCCACGAAAAGAAAACCTAAGCAGAGCCCAGAAGAGAGCGATAAAGAGGAAGTTTAGAGAGACAGAGAACGCAGACGAGAGATGGAAGAGTCTCGACATAGGAGCAAAGGAGCTGCAGACACTACAAGAGAAGGATAAAACATTAGAGAACGTGAGAAAACTTGTGCAGGAAGGAGACCCTTGTTTTGTGCGGAAGGCTTCACGGATCTACCACAAGTCACTACCGGGAAAGGAGAGGCTGGTTCTACCACAGCAATGCAGGGACGTTGTACTCAAACTGGCCCACGAAGCACCACTGGCAGGCCATATGGGGCGCAACAAGACCACTAAACCAGTGCTTCAGCGTTTCTACTGGCCGAACGTGTACAAGGACGTCGTATGCGAGTACGCTACTCGCTACCCCAAAGCAATACCGCGCTAAGATTAATTGAAGCAGAGCGGGTTATTGCTGAAGAACTTATGAAACTGTTCAGCAGAGTGGGTCTGCCAAAGGCAATACTGACAGACCAAGGAAATAACTTCCCTTCACAGTTGTTAGCCGAGCTCTACCGAATGCTGCACGTGCCACAGCATATGGACGAAGATCAAAGATGGCTGGATGGCTGAAGACCGACAACGCACGGCTGACGCGATGGAGCCTCTCCTTGCAGCCTTACCAGTTTAATGTCGTCTACAGGTCCGGAAAGGTCAATGAAACGCGGATGCACTCGGCAAACAAGTTTGCCGCAAGAGAAGGTGGAAGGAGTGTGAGGTCTGGGACCAAGATCATAACGTCATTTACATATTTAGGTCTTTTGGCGGCAACGAAGGGATTATATACAGTTGGAACGAAAGAATGATCCGAGTCCCGGATGTATTCGTATCATCTAGGGCTATTTAAACGAGACGATTGTACATGTGGGGATCGGTTGTCGGGCGCGTGAGTGTGTACCCTTATTGATATATTATAAGTCAAGCGGGGTTGCGCGCAAGCTGCGACTCACTACAAGCGGAACCCTTCACACAGAGTGAGAGCACAAGGTCTACTTTCTCTCAGTTCGAGAAAAGTGTGTAATTTGAAGAGAGCATTGATTGATTGGGACGGGCAAACTGGTGACGAAGCTGAAAGGTGCACTTCGGGAGTGGCCACGAAAAGGGAGGGATCCCCTCTACCGATTATGGCCATGCAAGAGGCTGATCACCGGAAGCTGCTTCAAAAGACTTAGTGGACAGTTTTCAAAAAAAACCACAACAGTTGGATGAGGCTAGACCAGAGGCTCTCTCAGGTTCAGGGGGATTCAGGGGAAGTGCAAGTAATGGATTTTTAGATTTAATAGCTATAATAACACTAAGCGTATCAACTCTATATGTATAATCATAATTATTACTACTATTTAAAAACAAAAAAAAAAAAAAAAAACATACTACCGGGGGGGGGGGGGGGGGGGGGGGGGGGGGTGGGGGGGGGGTGGGTGGGGGAACCCTGTGTTTACACACAGATATGCATGTGAGCATGCACAAATACTGATAACATTGCACAAGATGATGCCAATGTAAGGGCGACTTTTCGACATGACACAACTGACACACAACACTAAAACACATCACACACACACAAACTAACAAGCTAGCATGTCTGTCAGACATTCTCTGCATTAATTGAAAGGTCTTGTTGATAACAATGAACACAATAGTCCAGTACACAACACAACATTCATTGAGTCAGTCGCCAACTTTCTACATATGTCCATACGCAAATGTGCATATGTTACATTGCATGCCCTTAACAAAGTCTGATACACGTAACATACCACACAGAACACACACTGACACAATGATCCATTTGTAAACAGTCATACCTTATAAATTCAACCCCCTCTACCTACATTGTAGTACATAAATGTACTCTAGTTCATTTGGGGATGGGAAGAAAGTATATACAGTGTATCACACATGCACTGGCTCTTAGAGAATTTGTGTTGTTGTTATTTATTAGTTTAGTTTATTGATTTGTAACTCATCCAGGCAGGCCATATTGTTGATGATGCTGCACAAGTTAACAATGCGTATTCATATTGGTACTAAACTGGTTCTATGCAGACACACACACATGCACACACAATCACACATGCACACACACAATCACATATCAACACAGAATATTATTCAAGGTCCAAATGCATGCCTGAAATGCATGTTCTCTATCACATACATGTACATGTAGAGTAGATTGTGCATAAATGATCTTGGGGTGGGGAGGAGGGACACATTGTGGCAGTGAAATTGTTCAACCCGGAACCACTTTTCACATGACAGTCCAGCCTCTGGTTATGATGACATTTGATTGCAGGATGGTTACAGTCCATTATATGCAGCAAGTTTTGGTGGACATCTTGATGTAGTGAAGACACTATTGGAGGCTGGAGCTAATATCAATCAGGCCAATAAGGTACAGTAGGTAGACATGTATTCAGTGGTTACAGGATGTCACACATGTCCATACATTGTATCTCCCTTACACTGGTTACATGTGGCTCCTTGTTATACATGTAGTACCTCCTACTCCACCTTCATGTACAGCAAGCCTCTGGTTATGATGACATTTGTATTGCAGTGTAACATAACTATTGTACTGTAGCTATATTTCCCAGTCCATTGTGTGCTGCTCAATATTATTATTTATCCACCCTTTGGCCATTTCTCCCACTACTTTTGATCTACATGTATCTCAATGACTTGCAGCTTCCCACAATGACATACCAGCACAGAATATACACACATAGAATAGGAGCCTGTAAAAGGTAGTGAAATAATGCAACATCCATTTCTGACCTTTTTTTTTTAATATGGGTAGCTGCAAATATCCCTAAAGCACTTGCCTGACAGATGTATGGAGAGAAGAACCACTGGACTGTAATACAGTGTACCAGTTGAAAGACTCATTTTGAATTCACCTTGTTGTACTTAGTTTGTTTCCATAGTAACCACCAAGTGTTAATGATGTCATAACAGAGAGACACAAGAGCTATAAGCTAACTAACATTTTGTGTATGCGTGTAAGAGCAAAGGGGCTCATTTCCAAGCTGCGTACTTTATCAATGCATCACTTTTGTTCAATACATGCCTATAGCTTATACCACTGCGTGTGGCCATATAAACTAAAATGTCTGAAAGAAATTTCTACCTTTTCAGTACATTTGGGCGCGCGATGTTAAGCTTCAGAATCGATGTGGGTGTGTCTGTGTGTGTATTTGTTCATGATGTGTAGTGTGATCTGGTGTATACACTTACACTGTATGTAACTGTTACTGTGTGGTGATTGGGTGTAAATTTGTCAGCAGTGTGCCATCCAGTGCATGTAGCAGAATAGCATAGAATGGGAGCCTGTAAACTGACATAGACGTACAGGAGGGGCCCACACACCCTCCTCCGCCCACACTATGCGATAAACCAGCAGTGAGGAATGCATTGGAGAAAAATATCTACAAAATCAATTTCATGCAGTGTCATGGAACTGCTGGTAAAAAATACTTGAAAACACAAACAACATTCGCAGGTATTAGTTTTCAAAATTCTATTATCAATGGTGTGAGTGTGTTTGTATGTACATGTGTGATGTCCATGTGTTGTAACAGCTGTCCTTCCTCTCTCCTCTTCTGGTCTTCACAAGAGTTGTGTTCATTCTCATTGGAGAACAATATCTACACAAACCAATTTCAGTGTTAGGGACTGTTGATAAAAAAATACTTACAAACACAAACAGACTTTTGCAGGTATTAATTTTCAAAGTTCTAACATTCTATTATCAATGGTGTGAGTGTGTTTGTATGTACAGTACATGTGTACATGTGTGGCGTCCATGTGTTGTGTCTGGTGTCCATGTGTTGTGTCTGGTCTCCATGTGTTGTAACAGCTGTCCTTTCAACACTCTTCATCTGCTGGTCTTACTTCACAAGAGTTGTGTTCCACACCAGTTGACACATGATGCACACAACATGACCTACGCACAATATTATTATTTATCCACCCTTTGGCCATTTTCCCACTACTTTTGATCTATTTCAATGACTTGCAGCTTCCCACAATCACATACCAACACAGAATAGCTCAAAATTTACACACATGGAATGGGAGCCTGTACACTGACAAAGACCTATAGATGGGCCTCCACCCACACCATGTGATACACTACAGTGAGGAAAGCCCTTCTGGGGTTATAATCTCATCGCAGATGAATATCTACAAAAACCAATTTCATTGTCATGAAACTGCAGATAGAAAACACTTAAAAACACACGCATTTGCAGGTATTAGTTTCTAACATGTACACAATCATGTCGACTTTTATGTGACCACATATACATGTACATGCTCAATGTAGTAAATACAGGTCCACACATCTGCACTAATGCAGGTACATTTCCCAAAGTGCAGGTTCATTTTATCTTATCCCTGCCCTCCTCTATGTCCAAGCTAATCAGAAAGGTAGCTGGTCATGTTATTCTCACTTGTGTGAGTAATTGCAGCTTGAAGTGAATGATGCATTAGCTTCTGATGTGGGTGTATCTGTGTGTGTGAGTGTTTGTTCATGATGTGTAGGTGTGATCTGGTGTATACACTTACACTGTATGTAACTGTTACTGTGTGGTGATTGGGTCTAAATCTGTCAGCAGTGTGCCCTCCAGTGCATGTAGCAGGTGCTTTAATTATTGAAGAACCAGGGCTACATGTGGAAATGTACTAAGGGGTCATTCCATCATGCTTTATGCCACCATGTCCTCTCATGTGGAACACTTTTGTTATGAGCTTGTTTTAAAATAATCATGCTACTTTTGGTAAATTAGGTGTTCTTTAGGTCTAAGTAAACATTGTCAGCTAAGCTTCACCTTTAGATAAACATCAAAGGCCTAGCTAAGCATACTATCCCTGCCCAGCATATAGCCACAGACCATAACCACCAAACAGGTAGGGTTCTGGTTCCAGGCATGATTATATATAGAGAGGTCTGGGAAGGGTGACTCACTCAGTCATCAGTCACTGCAGTTCGAAGTCATGAACTGTAAGGAATTAGAAAAGTTAGTGTGCGAGGTCCTCCGTCTTCGGCTTGGCGATGCGAAGCTCGCGATGACAGGAAACAAGGTGGCCCTGGTAGAGCGACTCTACCTGCACCATCAAGATCCCTCAAGCAAGCCAGAGCCTGAACATGAAGACGTGCCCGACGCTACACCCGAGTCCGAAGATTCCAGCGAATCTTCGAGCGAGGGTGCAACAACCGAGTCAACTCCGTACATCTTCAACCAGTTAGCCTCTGCCCTTCACTGGATCATGGCCACCAACTATGCAGCAGATCTGATCCACTACCTTGTTGATTTCCTCCTGGCTGGCCCACCTGGACAACCCACCTGTAGTGAGTCAACGGAAACCATGCTTAGAGTGTGCGAGAGGCTGGGGATCCCAGTTGCCTTGAACAAGCTGGAAGGTCCAGCGACCACCATCATATTATGCAGCAGACTTGATAATAATAATAATAATTTTGGCAAATTAGGTGTGTTGTTTAGGTGTTGGTGGAACAGGTTCTTTCCTTCATGGAATGAGAGAGGTACATGTATCAATCTTCCTCGATCCCAACTGGAAGGATGCAGAGACATCAACTTATTTACAGATGCTTATGGGGACACTGGGCTATGGAGCATACTTTAATGGGGCATGGTTCCGCAGTGATTACGATTTCTGCAGCACCCACCACCGAAAACCACTCCCAGGCACAGCATGAACTCTGGCACTATTCGTGATGAACCTGAGTATGAACCTCCAGCCGGGGACTATCCAGGCGTACATTTCAGCAGGGTCATTCCAAAAACAATTGTAGCCCCTTGGTTTCCAATCTGCATACCTTTTCTCACAGTTGTTCTGCTCAATAAAGTAGACAATTTCACAATACATTAGCATACCCAATTATATTTGGTTAGTCCAATACATGTACATGCTCTTGTATAATTAATTTTTTCCCAACTTTTGCTTGTTTTGAATGACTACTGTTTGCACCTAATGAAGGGCGTGCTTGTTATTTTGATACAAAATGGAAGGAAGGTTTTATGGAGGACATACCTTTCGATAAATGTGTTCTGTATGTCTCAAGGGGCGTAGTTATGCATTAATTAATCACAAGGTCAGTGTGTAGCAATAAATCGGTAGAAAATTATGCCACCAATTTTTATTTTAGATACTTTTCAACAGCATTTTACATAATTTTTGATTATCTTAGCGGGAAAATGGTATAGTGGCCTGGGATTTTGATTTAAAGGCAGGTAGCCATTTTAAGTCCCCCCTAAATAGTCTGATCAGTTTATTGTCAAGAACTTGTCTTATCATAACACCCAGCCACAGTGTTTTTAATGAATATCATCTCCAAACCATATTCACATCACCCTGTGTACAGTTGACATAAATCTTGCTCTTAGAGCAGCACTGGCTTCCTGCATCTCCTTTCTGGTTAGTGAATATGTTCTACTAGTTGCAGTGGTAGCATTGACAGAGTTCAGAACATCAGAGAGGTCTACATCCAGGTGGTCCTCCTATAGTTCTTATGCCCATCTTACCTACACCATATGAACGGTCACAGGAGTCCAGCGAGCACCAACCAAGGCATCGAATGTTCCATGCCGGCAGCCCACCTCAAGCCAAAACGTCAACCGATTACAAACGAGATGCTAGGGCAGATGCTTTCACAACTTGACAGGGATCACAAACCATCCCACGATCGCTCGGTGCTCAAAGCAACCATCACGCTGGGCTTCTTCGGTCTGCTAAGGTTCAGCGAGCTTACAGTACCCAACCAGCATGGGTTTAACCCTGACCAGCACCTTAACGCAAAGGATATCACCATGCGTAAGGACAGCATGGTAGTTGTGATTAAGAAATCGAAGACAGACCAGAGGGGGGAAAATTGCCTGATCAACATCGGTCAGACACACACCACGTGCTGCCCACACCTCGCAATGCAGAGAGATACCTAGGTCAGGTGACACGATCTGCAAAGAAACCCTTTTTCTGTTTGAATAAGGGACAGCACTCACCTCCAGGGCACTGAGATTGATCCTGCATCATCTGATCCGGAGGTGTGGTTATAGCACAAAGTTGTACCACACCCACAGCCTAAGAATTGGAGCAGCGACAGCAGTGTCTAAGAGTGGTCTATCCCCAGCAACGATCAAGAACCTAGGCAGATGGTGGAGTGAAGCCTACAAGGTGTACACTGTCACCCTCTGACACAGCCCTAAGACAGTGCAGTCATAGCCTCAGCTCAGTAACATTTACACACTCACATTGGCACATGCACACATGTTGTATTTGTACTCCCATGCCTGGAACCATAAACCCACCTTAAACCCTATTGGGGTTATATAGTTACACTACGGGCGGCACCCTCAGGGCTTCTACCCCAATAGCCACCTAACCATTGCCAGCGTAATGGTTTGGAACACAGGCAGACCAGCACTTGTCATTGGTCCCTGTTGGCTAGGTAGCAATCGTCCAGCTGTGGCTGTTGCCGGCCCCCTCAGTGGGCAAAACAGTGACAGTGAACATGGGCAGTAATCTCTGTGCGTTACCCTGACAGCTACCAAATATCAGGCACACTTAGTGAAAGGGGAGCATCCCAGGGAAAGCATTAATTAGATATTATGTTGTTACCAACTTTGTTATCTTGACCTGTTAGTCCTTGGTTGACAACCTTAAGCACAAACATACTACCAATAGTGGGCTTTTCATGCTGATAATGAAATATCTATTAGGTTGAAAATGAAGTGGCTATTAAGTTTGAAATTATGCAACAAAATGTGTTACTCGAAAAGTTGATTTGTAAAATTCTCCCTTTTTGCCAGTCATGAGAGTACCATGTATTCAGTTCATACCAAAAAAATCAGTACCAAGAGAAGGTATTAAATGAGAGGAGAGTTGCAAGTCACTGGTAAAATACCTCATACTCCAAAGGACTCTGGATGCCCTATCTGTTGTTGGCAACAAATCTATACTCTTCTATACCCACCTTCTGCAATGTTTAGTGTAAACCTATTTTCCTTCCCCTGGCTCTGTCCCTTCCCTCTCACCCACCTGTCATCTTACCCTCCACCTTTGACCTCCCTTTGTACAGAAATGTTACATCTGTCATGTATTATGTGTCAACATCCACCTCCACTTGTCCAGCCTCTAGTTATGATGACAATTGTATTGCAGAATGGTTGGAGTCCATTGTATGGAGCAAGTGAAAAGGGACATCTTGATGTAGTGAGGACACTATTGGAGGCTGGAGCAAATATCAATCAAGCTGATAAGGTAGGTACATACATGATGTTCCTTGAACTGCAATTGTACCTTTACAACACAGCAGATTGTAAAGTGTATATAAAATAAAGTACAGTACTGTACATATATTGAACATGCAGAGCTATGAACCTTGAGAAAAGCTTTGAACATATGTATGTCTTATCTTTCACATACATTTAGTGTACATGTGTACTGTGTAGGGGCTGTTTGGTGTGCCATGTTGTATCCATGCTTGTGTATTGTAATTGCATGACAACTGTGCTGTGCTGGTCATTGGTGTGTTGCATGTCCAGCTGCAATGGTGTGCATTTGATTAAACTTACTGTGTATAGAGTGTCTACGAAAGAACGCAAGAAAATAAAGTCTTGAACTTTCATCGATCAGGATTGAGAGAAAATGTTTATCTCAATCCTGCCGAAAGTTAAACGCTTTTTATTTGTTGCATTCTTTTGTAGACACCAGTGGTATAATCAATGAACTATGTATTTTATGGGTATTCCGTATTGAAACACTGTAGCATCCATTCATCCAGATGCGTGTGTGCATATGTGTTGTGACTACGAGTACACGTGTGGTATGCAATAGTGCACATGTGCATGTACACTGTACATGTAGATATGCATGTAAGAAGACTTCATAGTAATGGTGGTCTGTTATTCTAGATACACCTACATTCACATGTATCTTGCTGGGAGGTCACATCCATTTCCATTTCCGTCCTCTTCTCTCCTCCCCCCCCCCCCCTCCCCTTCCATCTATCTCTCTGCTTTCAGCATCGTACAGTGTATGTGTACGTATCAGTTGTATGTATTCGTACATACATTTGCAGGTATTAGTTTTCAAAGTTGTAACGTATTCTATTATCTATGGTGTGAGTGTGTTTGTAAGTACATGTATGGTGTCCAGGTGCTGTGTGTGGTGTCCATGTGTTGTAACAGCTGTCCTTTCATCACTCTTCCTCTTCTGGTCTTACTTCACAAGAGTTGTGTTCCACACCAGTTGACACATGATGCACACAACATGACCTACGCACAATATTATTATTTATCCACCCTTTGGCCATTTTTCCCACTACTTTTGATCTATTTCAATGACTTGCAGCTTCCCACAATCACATACCAACACAGAATAGCACAATATTCACACACATAGAATGGGAGACTGTACATAGACAAAGACCTATAGATGGGCCTCCACCCACACCATGTGATACACCTACAGTGATGAAAGCCCTTCTGGTGATAAAATCTCATCGCATTAGAATATCTACAAAAACCAAATTCATTGTCATGGAACTGCTGATAAAAAACACAAACGTCGACTTTTATGTGACCACATATACATGTACATGCTCAATGTTGAGGTACTACGTCCACACACCTGTACTAATTCCCAAAGTGCAGGTTCATTTGTTTATCCCTGCCCTCCTCTATGTCCAAGCTAATCAGAAAGGTTGCTGGTCATGTTATTCTCACTTGTGTGAGTAATTGCAGCATGAAGTGTAGATTCATGTATCAAGTGAATGATGTCTGGTCATTCCGCATGAAATTGTACCACCCTGAATACCTCACCCTTTCATATTGACATCCCACTCTCATAATACTTTTGATATAACCATATACTTGTGTGATGTCTCGTTTAAATAATAATACTTGCTGAATAATTAATTTTTCTGTGACCTGTTTCATTTTCAAAGGAAGATAGCTTAAGCCTCGACATGTATCAGTTAGTGTACATGTAACAAAGGATATTATGGAGTTGTATCAATAAGAAGTAAAAATAGTTTAATAACTGCATACGTTAATGGTATACTGAATTTTTAATCAGATTTGAAGGTAGCGAAATATTGCAACCTCCTTTTAAATATGGGTAGCTGCTAATATCCCTAAGGCACTTGCCTGACAGATGTATGGAGAGATGAACCACTGGACTGTAATACAGTGTACCAGTTGAAAGACTCATTTTGAATTCACCTTGTTGTACTTAGTTTGTTTACACAGTAACCACCAAGTGTTAATGATGTCATAACAGAGAGACACAAGAGCTATAAGCTAACTAACATTTTGTGTATGCGTGTAAGAACCGAGGGGCTCATTTCCAAGCTGCGTACTTTATCAATGCATCACTTTTGTTCCATACATGCCTATAGCTTATACCACCGCGCGTGGTCATATGCACTGAAAGGTCAGAAAGGAATTTCTACCTTTTCAGTACATTTGGGCATGTGGTGTTAAGCTATAGGTATGCACAATAGTAATGCATATAATATATGAGAGTGGGATGTCAATATGAGAGGGTGAAGTATTCAGGGTCTACAGAATAATTTCATCTGGAAGTACCACGTCCACACATCTGCTCTAATGCAGGCACATTTCCCAAAGTGTCCAAGCTAATCAGATAGGTCACTGGTCATGTTATTCTCACTTGTGTGAGTAATTGCAGCTTGAAGTGAATGATGCATTAGCTTCTGATGTGGGTGTCTGTATGTGTAAGGCTTGAAACCTGTTAGTTTAGAAAAAACCGGTTGAAAGAGGTTATTAATATTTAAAAACCGGTCGGTGAAGGTGATAACCGGTTGGTAGAGGTTGTTTGTTTTAAAACAACCAGTTATTGCCGGTTTAACAATTAATTATCGATCATTTATGCATAATCGATAGGACCAAAAGTTAAACCAGCACAATCTCGGGCTTTGCCACATGGCAAGAAAGATGGTCCGCGTCGTACCCCTAAGAATGTCGCCTTATTGCTAGTGTCCAGCAAAGTCACCCTTCTGGATAGTTTTTCAAGTTTTCAAATTTTCCGTGAACTCCAAAGAGTTTCTGGCAAATGGTCCTTACGCATGGGCTATCCATCATAAAGTTATAGGGTACTGAATGTCCAGTTCGAGCGTTACGTATCTTTTGCTTGTCCTGTAAAATATGATAATATCATAGGGCTGATTTTGCTGGACACTGTTCCAAATATAATAAAGTTACTGTAAGTATCACCATGCATGCAACGAAGAGATGAATCTCTCCAGTGTTCGCTTTCGTCCGCTTATTGTTTTCTCGCACCCAGCATTATTGGTAGATGTAAGACGGACGTGACGCCACTTGCAACTCCTCAATAAAATATCAACCGGTCGGTTGTGGTTGCTTGATATTTTAACAACCGGTTGAAGCGGTTATTTAGCTGAAATACAGTGTAGAACCAGTTATTTAATTCTCGCAATCGGTTAACCGTCGGTTAACCTGTTAACCGGAGCTCCGACACAGCCGGTTTCAAGCCTTATGTGTGTGTGAGTGTTTGTACATGATGTGTGGGTGTGATCTGATGTATACACTTACACTGTATGTAACTGTTACTATGTGGTGATTGGGTGTAAATCTGTCAGCAGTGTGCCATCCAGTGCATGTAGCAGGTGCTTTAATTATTGAAGAACCAGGGCTACATGTGGATATGTACTACAGGGTCATTCCAAGTCAAATCATCATGCTTTATGCCACCATGTGGAACACTTTTGTTATGACCTTGTTTTTAAAACAATAATACTACTTTAGGTAAATTAGGTGTTCTTTAGGTCTAAGTAAACATTGACAGCTAAGCCTCACCTTTAAAAGGCCTCGCTAAGCATACTATCCCTCCCCAGCATATAGCCACAGACCATAACCACCAAACAGGTATAGGGGTCTGGTTCCAGGCATGGTATATATAAGAGAGGTCTGGGAAGGGTGACTCATTCAGTCATCAGCCACTGCAGTTCGTAGTCATGAACCGTAAGGAATTAGAAAAGTTAGCGTGTGAGGCCCTCTGTTATCAGCTGGAGTGGCAAAGCTTGCGATGACAGGAAACAAGGCGGCCCTGGTAGAGCGACTCTACCTACACCTTCAGGATCCCTCAAGCGAGCCAGAGCCAGAACGTTGAAGACGTGCCCGACACTACACCCAAGTCTGAAGATTCCAGCGAACCTTCGAGCGAGGGTGCAACAACCGAGTCAACTCCATACATCTACTACCAGTTTGCCTCTGCCCTTCACTGGATCATGGCCACCAACTATGCAGCAGATCTGATCCACTACCTTGATGATTTCCTCCTGGCTGGCCCACCTGGACAACCCACCTGTAGTGAGTCAATGGAAACCATGCTTAGAGTGTGCATGAGGCTGGGGATCCCAGTTGCCTTGGACAAGCTGGAAGGTCCAGCGACCACCATCACGTTCCTTGGCATCACTATCAACATCGCACTCCAACAGCTGCGGTTACCACCAGACAAGCTGCAAGAAATGACCCTCATGATCAAATCCTGGCTGGGAAAGCACAAGACCACGAAGAGGGACCTTCTGTCACTAATTGGCAAGCTGTCATGTGCTGCCAAAGTGGTTCCATCTGGTCGTCACTTCCTCCGTCGGCTGATAGAGTTGTCTACCACAGTCTCCAAGCTGCACCATCACATTCACCTTATCGTGGAGGCAAGGGAGGATATCATATGGTGGAACAGGTTCTTGCCCTCATGGAATGGGGCATCAATCTTCCTCGATCCCAACTGGGACACTGGGCTATGGAGCATACTTTAATGGGGCATGGTTCCGCAGTGATTACGATTTCTGCAGCACCCACCACCGAAAACCACTCCCAGGCACAGCATGAACTCTGGCACTATTCATGACGGACCTGAGTATGAACCTCCAGCCGGGGACTATCCAGGCGTATATATCAGCAGTGTCATTCCAAAAACAATTGTAGCCCCTTAGTTTCCAATCTGCATACCTTTTCTCACAGTTGTTCTGCTCAATGAGGTAGACAATTTCACAATATATGTACATTAGCATACCCAATTATATTTGATTAGTCCAATACATGTACAGGCTCTTGTATAAATAATGTTGTTCCCTACTGTGCGTGTTTTGAATGACTACTGTTTGCACCTAATGAAGGGCATGCTTGTTAATTTGATACAAAATGGAAGGTTTTATGGAGGACATACATGTACCTTTCAATAAATGTGTTATGTATGTCAATGCCAATTTATTTTAGATAGTTGCCAACAGCATTTTACATCTTTTTTGATTAACTTAGTGGGAAAATGGTATGATGGCCTGGGATTTTGATTTAAAGGCAGGTAGCCTAATTTAAGTCCCCCTAAAATAGTCTGGTCAGTTGATTTTCAAGCACTTGTCTTATCGTAACACCCAGCCACAGTGTTTTTAATGAATATCATATCACCCTGTTTACAGTTGACATAAATCTTGCTCTTAGAGCAGCACTGGCTTCCTGTATCTCATTTCTGCTTAGTGAATATGTTCTACCAGTTGCATTGACAGAGGTCAGAACATCAGAGAGGTCTACATCCAGGTGATCCTCGTTCTTTGGCTCAGTGTCTTACCTACGCCTTATGGATGGTCACAGGAGTCCAGCGAGCCACAACCAGGCATCGAATGTTCCATGCCAGCAGCCCACCTCAAGCCAAAACATCAACCAATTACAAACGAGAGCTAGGGCAGATGCTTTCAGAACTTGACATGGATCACAAACCATCTCACATCGCTTGGAGCTCAAGCAGCCATCACGCTGGGCTTCTTCGGTCTGCTAAGGGTCAGCGAGTTATAGTACCCAACCATGTGGATTTAACCCTGACCAGCTCCTTACCACAAGGACATCACCATGCGTAAGGACAGCATGGTAGTTGTGATTAAGAAATCGAAGACAGACCAGAGGGGGGAAAATTGCCTGATCAAACATTGGTCAGGACACACACCACGTGCTGCCCACACCCTCCGCAAGCAGAGATACCTAGTTTCAGCTGACATGATCTGCAAGGAAACCCTTGTTTTCTGTTTGAATCAGGGACAGCCACTCACAGCCAGGGCACTGAGAATTGATCCTGCATCATCTGATCCGGAGGTGTGGTTATAGCACAAAGTTTGTACCACACCCACAGCCTAGAATTGGAGCAGCAACAGCAGTGTCTAGGAGTGGTCTACCCCAGCAACGATCAGGAACCTAGGTAGATGGCGGAGTGAAGCCTACAAGGTGTACACGCGTCACCCTCTGACACAGTCCTAAGACAGTGCAGTCATAGCCTCAGCTCAGTAACATTTACACACTCACCTTGGCACATGCACACATGTTGTATTTGTACTCCCATGCCTGGAACCATAAACCCACCTTTAACCCTATTGGGGTATATAGTTACACTATAACTTGGGTGGCACTCTCAGGGCTTCTACCCCAATAGCCACCTAACCATTGCCAGCATAATGGTTTGGAACACAGGCCGACCCAATGATAGCCAGCACTTGTCATTGGTCCCTGTTGGCTAGGTAGCAATCGTCCAGCTGTGGCTGTTGCCTGCCCCCTCAGTGGGCAAAACAGTGACAGTGAACATGGGGCAGTAATTCTCTGTGCATTACCCTGACAGCTACCAAATATCAGGCACACTTAGTGAAAGGGGGAACATCCAGGGAAAGCAATATTATGTTGTTACCAACTTTCGTTATCTTGTCCTGTTAGTCCTTGGTTGACAACTTTAAGCACGAACACAATCAATATGGGCTTTTCATGCTGATAATGATATATCTATTAGGTTGAAAATGAAAATGGCAATTAAGTTTGAAATTATTGCAACAAAATGTGTTACTCCGAAAGTTCATTTATATAAATTCCCCCTTTTTGCCAGTCGTGAGACTACCATGTATTTCAGTTCATACCCCAAAAATGTCAGTGCCAAGAGAAGGTATTAAATAAGAGAGAGAATTACAAGTTGCTGGTACAATACTTCATACTCCAAAGGACTCTGGACGCCCTATCTGTATTTTAATACTCTTCATACCCACCTTCTGTAACGTTTTGTGTATAGCCTTATTTTTCCTTCCCTTGGCTCTGTCCCTTCCCTCCCACCCATCTGCCATCTTACCTACCACCTTTGACCTCCCTTAGTACAGAAATGTTACATCTGTCATATGTTATGTTTCAACATCCACCTCCACTTGTCCAGCCTCTAGTTATAATGAAATTTGTATTGCAGAATGGTTGCAGTCCATTGTATGCAGCAGGTTTTTATCGACATCTTGGTGTAGTGAAGACACTATTGGAGGCTGGAGCAAATATCAATCAGGTTGCTAATGTAGGTACATGTACACATACATGATGTTCATTGAACTGCAATTGTACCTGTACAACACAGCCGATTGTATATAAAATAAAGCTACAGTACTATACATGTATTGAACATGCTGAGCTATTGAATCTTGAGAAAAGCTTTGAACTTACATGTATGTATGTCTTATCTTTCACATGCATTTAGTGTACATGTGTACTGTGTTGGAGCTGTTTGGTGTGTCATTTTGTATCCATGCTTGTGTATTGTAATTGCATGACAACTGTGTCTGTGCTGGTCATTGGTGTGTTGCATGTCCAGCTGCAATGGTGTGCATTTGATTAAACTTACTGTGTATATTGTGTCTACGAATGAATGCAAGAAAATAAAGTCTTGAACTTTCATCGATCAGGATTGAGAGAAAATGTTTCTCTCAATCCTGACGAAAGTTAAACGCTTATTTTGTTGCGTTCTTTTGTACACACATGGTATAATCAATGATCTATGTATTAGATGGGCATTCCGTATTGAAACACTGTAGCATCCATTCATCCAGATGCGTGTGTGCATATGTGTTGTGACTACAAGTACACATGTGGTATGCAATAGTGCACGTGTGCATGTACACTGTGCATGTAGATAAGCATGTGAGTAGACTTCATAGTAATGGTAGTCTGTTATTCTAGACAGTACAATGTACACTGTAGTTACACCTACATTCACATATACATGTATCTTGCTGGGGGGTCACATCCATTTTTGTTTCCGTCATCTTCTCTCCCCCCTCCCCACCCCTCCCCTTCCATCTATCTCCCCGTTTTCAGCATTGTACAGTACGTCTGAGTTGTTATGTATTCATACATACATTGCAATGATGGCATTGTTCTGAAGTAACTCCTATAGTAGTTAACTTGTCCTTGGAAACTGGTTCAAAGAACTTGCACTGGCAGCTTAGAATATTGCTTGTACATTGTACATAGAGATATTTCCCTCAATTCAGTAACAAGGTTGACGAGGTAACTACATGTGCAGTACCACTGATGTGTGTTTGTTCGTGTGTAAATGTAAGC
This sequence comes from Ephydatia muelleri, assembly GCA_013339895.1. Classification (NCBI taxonomy): domain Eukaryota; kingdom Metazoa; phylum Porifera; class Demospongiae; order Spongillida; family Spongillidae; genus Ephydatia; species Ephydatia muelleri. The sequence goes on from JABACO010000133.1 coordinate 54,199, forward strand.
ATGATGTCATTCAATGCATGTATTCTCACATTCCAGTCAGCATGTGGGCCATGTGCACCTGTATCCTAGTAGTTGTAATTAGAGCACTACGGTCCACAGCCTTGTACGTCAGTCAGCTAGCAGTATGCACTTCATGGGGTGTACATTGAATTCTGTGCATTTACTGTCAGGGGTAAATGTCCAGTGTACATGTCATTATGATAATGGTCCGTATTAAACACGATACATATATGTGCACACATAGCTTATGGACCAATCGTCTTGGAGGCAATAGTCAATTTAATTGATAGGCATTTTTGCATAAGGATTCCCCTGGCTTCTCCATGTACTTGATACCTATTGTACTGTAGCTATTTTTCCCAATCCATTGTGTGTTGCCCTGTCACACACACCAAATCGATTACTGTAGTACATTCTGCACACTGCCACACATACACATGTACACACACACAATCACATACAAATACAGAATACTATCTAAGGTCCAAATGCATGTCTTAAATACATGTTCTGTATCAAATACAGTACATTGTGCATAAATGGTCTTAATTGGGGTGGAGTGAGGAGGGGGGGACACATTGTGGCAGTGAAATTGTTTAAACCCGGAACCACTTTTCATGTGACAGTTCTATAACTTCTTGTTATGATGACATTTGTATTGCAGGGTGGTTGCAGTCCATTATACACAGCAAGTAGGAACGGACATCTTGATGTAGTGAGACACTATCGGAGGCTGGAGCTAATATCAATCAGGCCACTAAGGTACAGTAGGTAGACATGTATTCAGTGGTTACAAGGATTGTCACACATGTCCATACATTGTATCTCCCTTACACTGGTTACATGTGGCTCCTTGTTATACATGTAGTACCACTTCCTACTCCCACCTTCATACATGTACATGTATCAAATTGCCTTTGCCATTTGCCATGACATGTGCAGTAGGTGCTATACTATAAGCCTGGTAATTTATCATGATGTAGTCTAACATGTACATGTATTGTGTAACATAACTATTGTACTGTAGCTATATTTCCCAGTCCATTGTGTGCTGCAACCCACCTCCACAATCACATAACCAACACAGAATAACACAGTATATATACACATACAATAGCGGTCAAATTAAACATCACACATCGGCTTAGTGGTACGACCGTGCGACGAATATATGGCTTCGTTTTTAGGTTAATTTGGCTCTGTATCGTTTAAACGCTGACTATTTAGCACATTGCCAATTAATCGTTTTAGGTTAGTTTTTATATTCGGCTCGCTATTATACACGTGCTTCAGTTGATAAAGATGACTATCTGAAGCTCGCATGTTATGTCTTGCTCGCAAAGGCTACAAGGCTCCTACAATATGTAACCTACTGAAGGTCGAAATTCTATCGTGTAGTCGTAAAAACGTATTTTTGTTTTTGAAGAAGTACGCGGAAACCCACAACAATGCTTGAAAGCCGGGCTCAGGGCGTTTGTCCAAGGTGACTGCAGAATTTAAGGCCTTATTTGAGCAAACAGATGCATGCATATCGACGACGAAACAACTGCGCACAACTCCACCGGCTGTTACAGTCACGTGGCTATAAGATAAGTCTTTGCAACTGTTCTTGCTGCAGGAATGGACATTTCGCGGTAGTGCATACTGCCAGCTCGTACGCAATGTTAACCAATTATATGCGGAAGACGCAAATTTGCGTACGAAGCCCTGGCCGTGTATAGCATGCATTGTCAGTGGTTATGATAATTGTATATAGACGGCCGTAAACGAGTGATTGTTACCATGCAACAGCTAAGTCTGTGCAAAAGTTCAATAGCTATATCTTACAGTCTCATGTAGGGGGAGGGTGCAGTGCTGACACTGCACACTCAGCGCACATACATGTACACGGCTATCAACATATTACTATATAAGTACATTCTTTTTTTTTGGTTACCAACATATAAGTACACTCAGCGTACAACCATGTATGCTAAGTCCACTCAGCGTATATTACTTAACTACACTCTACCAGCTACATATCCATGCAGCTCAATCAGAGACTATGTATACCCGGCCAATGATCATCTCTGACTCAAAAGTGTTGCGTCGATGACAACCGCTGCAAAGCGAACCTCGCAAGATCACACACAAAAAAACATACCACGCCGTGCGGTATACAGTACGGACGTTTTCTGATACCATGCATGAAACAATTCCGCATGTAATCGGTTATTAAACAGAAGCGGCTGGAGTGGGCCAAGATGAATTTAATGGATGCAATTTTGAGACTTTTTGTGGACTGATGAGTGTAGTGTCCAAATGAAGAGCCACAGGCGATTTTGCTGCTGTGAATCGACAATCTCCAAAGCCTAAGCCAAGGCACATGTTCAGGTCCTTCTTTTCTAAAAGCGCGTACTGTCTGCATCATTCAAGCGCACGATGCAAAGACGAAGACTAAGCCACCCGCTAGTTAACATTTTCTAGGTGCCGATATAGGTTTCGTTTGTTTAATAGTTTTGAATAGTCTTTTTAGATCTGCATCGTCGCCAGAATTGTAGCACTAGACGATGTGTGGTGTTTGATTTGACCGCTACTGTAGAATGGGAGTCTGTAAACTGACATAGACTTACGGATGGGCCCACACAACCCTCTGCCCACGCTATGCAATTTCAGTGTCATGGAACTGCTGAATAACAAGCGTTTGCAGGTTTTCGTTTTCAAAGTTCCAACATATTCTATTATCAATGGTGTGTGTGTTTGTATGTACATGTGTGGTGTCCATGTGTTGTAACAGCTGCCCTTTCATCATCACTCTTCCTCTTCTGGTCTTCACAAGAGTTGTGTTTCCACACCAGTTGACACATGATGCACACAACATGACCTACCCACAATATTATTATTTAGACAATAGAGGAAGTGATTCGTGCAATCTGATTGGTCAATTGCAGGTATCTAAACGTGATTAGAAACCTAGAGAGGGACTCTAAGTGCCCTGGGCACTTAGAGTCCCTCCCACTAGCACTTAGCATTCCTCCCACTAGCACTTAGAATCCCCCCCACTTAGAATGCCCCCCCACTTGCACTTAAATTCCCCCCCACTGGCACTTAGAATCCCCCCTCTGGCACTTAGAATCCCCCCACTACACTTAGAATCCCTCCCCACTAGCACTTAGAATCCCCCCCACTTTAGAATCCCCCCCACTTGCACTTAGAATCCCCCCCACTGGCACTTAGAATCCCCCCCACTGGCACTTAGAATCCCCCCCCCCCACTGGTACTTAGAATCCCCCCACTGGCACTTAGAATCCCCCCCTCTGGCCTTAGAATCCCTCCCACTAGCACTTAGAATCCGCCCCTCTGGCACTTAGAATCCCCCCCACTGGCACTTAGAAATCCCCCCCCCACTGGTACTTAGAATCCCCCCACTGGCACTTAGAATCCCCCCCCTCTGGCACTTAGAATCCCTCCCACTGGCACTTAGAATCCCTCCCTCTGGCACTTAGAATCCCCCCCACTGGCACTTAGAATCCCTCCCGCTGGCACTTAGAATCCCTCCCACTGGCACTTAGAATCCCTCCCACTGGCACTTAGAATCCCTCCCACTGGCACTTAGAATCCCTCCCACTGGCACTTAGAATCCCCCCCACTGCCCCACTAGCACTTAGAATCCCTCCCTCTGGCACTTAGAATCCCCCCCACTGGCACTTAGAATCCCTCCCACTGGCACTTAGAATCCCTCCCACTGGCACTTAGAATCCCTCCCTCTGGCACTTAGAATCCCCCCCTTTCGCACTTAGAATCCCTCCCACTGGCACTTAGAATCCCCCCCACTGGCACTTAGAATCCCCCCCACTGGCACTTAGAATCCCTCCCACTGGCACTTAGAATCCCTCCCACTGGCACTTAGAATCCCTCCCTCTGGCACTTAGAATCCCTCCCTCTGGCACTTAGAATCCCCCCCTCTGGCACTTAGAATCACCCCTTTGGCACTTAGAATCCCTCCCTCTGGCACTTAGAATCCCCCCACTGGCACTTAGAATCCCTCCCACTGGCACTTAGAATCCCTCCCTCTGGCACTTAGAATCCCCCCACTGGCACTTAGAATCCCTCCCACTGGCACTTAGAATCCCCCCCACTGGCACTTAGAATCCCCCCCCACTGCCCCCACTAGCACTTAGAATCCCTCCCTCTAGCACTTAGAATCCCCCCCACTGGCACTTAGAATCCCTCCCACTGGCACTTAGAATCCCTCCCTCTGGCACTTAGAATCCCCCCCTTTCGCACTTAGAATCCCTCCCACTGGCACTTAGAATCCCTCCCTCTGGCACTTAGAATCCCTCCCACTGGCACTTAGAATCCCCCCCACTGGCACTTAGAATCCCCCCCCCACTGGCACTTAGAATCCCTCCCACTGGCACTTAGAATCCCTCCCTCTGGCACTTAGAATCCCTCCCTCTGGCACTTAGAATCCCCCCCTCTGGCACTTAGAATCACCCCTTTGGCACTTAGAATCCCTCCCTCTGGCACTTAGAAATCCCCCACTGGCACTTAGAATCCCTCCCACTGGCACTTAGAATCCCCCCACTGGCACTTAGAATCCCTCCCACTGGCACTTAGAATCCCTCCCTCTGGCACTTAGAATCCCCCCCACTTAGAATCCCTCCCACTGGCACTTAGAATCCCCCCCACTGGCACTTAGAATCCCTCCCACTGGCACTTAGAATCCCCCCCCAACTGGCACTTAGAATCCCTCCCACTGGCACTTAGAATCCCCCCCCTCTGGCACTTAGAATCCCCCCCTCTGGCACTTAGAAACCCTCCCGCTGGCACTTTTTAAAATTTTGAATACTCCTTTTTAAATATTAAATAGCATGAGTTGCGTACATGATATATTGAAGTGTTAGCTCAGTGCTCATTGATACTCTGAGCATTACTAGTACATGTATGTTGTTCCATACTTAAAATTTACGTTTGCACAAGAGTGGAAATTATACGTTCCAGGTACGACGTTCTTCGTTGCATTTGGAGACTCTGTGCCAGCATGTTTTGATATCATCGGCAAAGGCATGGACACGGTACCCACTCGTTTTGATGCATTGCAATTCAAAATACACTGTATGTAACTGTTACTGTGTGGTGATTGGGTGTAAATCTGTCAGCAGTGTGTCATCCAGTGCATGTAGCAGGTGCTTTGATTATTGAAGAACCAGGGCTACATGTAGATATCTACTACAGGGTCATTCCAAGTCAAATCATCATGCTTTATGCCACCATGTCCTCTCATGTGGAACACTTTTGTTATGAGCTTGTTGAACAATTAGATGTGTTGTTTAGGTCTAAGTAAACATTGTCAGCAAAGCGATAACATCAAAGACCTAGCTAAGCATACTATGTCTCCCAGCATATAGCCACAGACCATAACCACCAAACAGGATTAGGGGTGTGGTTCCAGGCATGGTATATGGTATACATGTATATTGGATTGGAGCAGCGACAGCAGTGTCTAGGAGTGGTCTACCCCCAGCAAAGATCAAGAACCTAGGCAGATGGCGGATTGAAGCCTACAAGGTGTACACGCGTCGCCCTCTGACACAGCCCTAAGACAGTGCAGTCATAGCCTCAGCTCACATAGTTGCCAATTTTTTGACAAAAATTCCGGGACCGGAAGCCACACACCCTACCACACCCACTTTTCGTCGCATTCCTGTATTAGTTACAAAGATCTATTGCTATTAACACATGTACATAGCTGCAAATATTAACTAACTATTGATTTAGATATCATCACATAGGCCTAGTCATCCATTCCTTCCCTAGAGTCACTGAAGTAGCCTTTTTACACTTCCTTAGCAGTTCTGGAGGGATTTCTGCATCATAGCAACAGCTGTCTGCATTGAATTTGTCCAGGACTGTCACTTCCTCGACAAGGCGTGGATACAGGAGTTTCAAGGAACTTACACATGACAGTCCCTGTCAGTGTCAGTATGCAGTGTAGCACTGTATTTACATTATTATAGTGTAATTACATAATGATTATATAGCTTTTTGAAACTGTCATAGTTATACATTACCTTTGGAGCTCACTCCTATCCCTTGAAACACCTGTATCCACACTTGTCAAAGTGACAGTCCCCTTTGTGGCCGTTTCTTCGTTGAAAGTGGCTCATCTTGTGCTTAGCCATGCACAAATGCTGGAACAGCTGTCAATCATTTCTTATGGTTTAAACACGTCGACAACCTATTCATCATAGACAAATTAGGGGGTGTGACCGAACAGATAAGTAGTTGTTTTTAAAATAGAATTCCGGGACAATGGGGCCATCCAGGACAAGGGTACGAAATCCGGTAGTGTCCCGGACGTTTCAGGACAGTTGACAACTATTAGCTCAGTAACATTTACACACTCACCTTGGCACATGCACACATGTTGTATTTGTACTCCCATGCCTGGAACCATAAACCCACCTTAAACCCTATTGGGGGTATATAGTTACACTATAACTTGGGTGGCACTCTCAGGGCTTCTACCCCAATAGCCACCTAACCATTGCCAGCGTAATGGTTTGGAACACAGGCCGACCCGATGATAGCCAGCGCTTGTCATTGGTCCCTGTTGGCTAGGTAGCAATCGTCCAGCTGTGGCTGTTGCCTGCTCCCTCAGTGGGCAGAACAGTGACAGTGAACATGGGCAGTAATCTCTGTGCATTACCCTGACAGCTACCAAATATCAGGCACACTGTGTGAAAGGGAAGCATCCCAGGGAAAGCATTAATTAGATATTGTGTTGCTACTAACTTTCGTTATCTTGTCCTGTTAGTCTTTGGTTGACAACCATTAGCACAAACATACGCTGATAATGAAATATCTATTAGGTTGAAAATGAAATGGCTATTAAGTTTGAAATTATGCAACAAAATGTGCTACTCGAAAAGCTCATTTATTTAAATTCCCCCTTTTTGCCAGTCATGATGAGTACCATGTATTCAGTTCATACCCAAAAAATCAGTGCCAAGAGAAGGTATTAATTACAGAGAGTGTTGCAAGTTGCTGGTACAATACTTCATACTCCAAAGGACTCTGGACGCCCTATCTGTTGTTACTCTATACTCTTCTATACCCACCTTCTGTAACGTTTAGTGTAAAGCCTATTTTTCCTTCCCCTGGCTCTGTCTCTTTCCCTCCCACCCATCTGTCATCTTACCCTCCACCTTTGACCTCCCTTTGTGCATAAATGTTACATCTGTCCTGTGTTATGTTTCAACACCCACCTCCACTTGTCCAGCCTCCGGTTATGATGACATTTGTATTGCAGGATGGTTGGAGTCCATTGAATGCAGCAAGTTTTGGTGGACATCTTGGTGTAGTGAAGACACTATTGGAGGCTGGAGCTAATATCAACCAGGTTGCTAATGTAGGTACATGTACACATACATGATGTTCATTGAACCGCAATTGTACCTGTACAACATAGCCGATTGTTTATAAAATAAAGCTACAGTACTATACATGTATTGAACATGCTGAGCTATGAACCTTGAGAAAAGCTTTGAACATATGTATGTCTTATCTTTCACATGCATTTAGTGTACATGTGTACTGTGTAGGGGCTGTTTGGTGTGTCATGTTGTATCCATGCTTGTGTATTGTAATTGCATGACAACTGTGCTGTGCTGGTCATTGGTGTGTTGCATGTCCAGCTGCAATGTGTGCATTTGATTAATCTTACTGTGTATAGGTGTCTACAAAATAACGCAAGAAAATAAAGTATTGAACTTTCATCGATCAGGATTGAGAGAAAATGTTTATCTCAATCCTGCCGAAAGTTAAACGCTTTTAATTTGTTGTATTCCGTATTGAAACACTGTGGCATCCATTCATCCAGATGCGTGTGTGCATATGTGTTGTGACTACGAGTACATGTGTGGTATGCAATAGTGCACGTGTGCATGTACACTGTACATGTAGATATGCATGTGAGAAGACTTCATAGTAATGGTGGTCTGTTATTCTAGACAGTACATGTACACTGTAGTTACACCTACATTCACATATACATGTATCTTGCTGGGGGGTCACATCCATTTCCATTTCCGTCATCTTCTCTCCTCCCTCCCCACCCCCCTCCACTTCCGTCTATCTCCTCGCTTTCAGCATCGTACAGTGTATGTGTACGTATCAGTTGTTATGTATTCGTACATACATTTGCAGGTATTAGTTTTCAAAGTTGTAACGTATTCTATTATCTATAGTGTGAGTGTGTTTGTATGTACATGTATGGTGTCCATGTGCTGTGTGTGGTGCCCATGTTTCATAACAGCTGTCCTTTCGTCACTCTTCCTCTTCTGGTCTTACTTCACAAGAGTTGTGTTCCACACCAATTGACACATGATGCACACAACATGACCTACGTACAATTTAATTATTTATCCTCCCTTTGGCCATTTTTTCCCACTACTTTTGATCTATTTCAATGACTTGCAGCTTCCCACAATCACATACCAACACAGAATAGCACAGTATTTACACACATAGAATGGGAGCCTGTACACTGACAAAGATCTATAGATGGCCCTCCACCCACACCATGTGATACACCTACAGTGAGGAAAGCCCTTCTGGTGATAAAATCTCATCCCAGAAGAATATCTACTAAAACCAATTTCATTGTCATGGAACTGCTAATAAAAAATACTTGAAAACACAAACGTTTGCAGGTACTAGTTTTCAAAGTTCTAACATGTACACAATCACATCGACTTTTATGTGACCACATATACATGTACATGCTCAATGTTGAAGTACTACGTCCACACACCTGTACTAATTCCCTATGTGCAGATTCATTTTGTCTTATCCCTGCCCTCTTCTATGTCCAAGCTAATCAGAAAGGTTGCTGGTCATGTAATTGCAGCTTGAAGTGAATGATGTCGGGCCATTCCACATGAAATTGTACTACCCTGAATACCTCACCCTCTCATATTGACATCCCACTCTCATATAAATGTAATACTTTCACATAAGATATTAGCCATACACTTGTATGATGTCTCGTTAAATGAATGAAACAGGTCACAGAAAAATTAATTATTCAGCAAGTACTTGCTGAATTATTAATTTTTCTGTACCTGTTTCATTTTCAAAAGAAGATAGCTTGAGCCTCGACATGTACATGTATCAGTTAGGGCTTTTTGCACAGACATGTAACAAAGGATATTATGGAGTTTAATCAAGAAGAAGTAAAAATACTTTAATAACTGTGCATAGGTTAATGGATAATGAATTTGTAATCAGATTTGAAGGTAGCGAAATATAGCATTCTCCCTTTAAATATGGGTAGTTGCTAATATCCCTAAGGCACTTGCTTGACAGATGTATGGAGAGACGAACCACTGGACTGTAATACAGTGTACCAGTTGAAAGACTCATTTTGAATTCACCTTGTTGTACTTAGTTTGTTTACACAGTAACCACCAAGTGTTAATGATGTCATAACAGAGAGACACAAGAGCTATAAGCTAACCAACATTTTGTGTACCCTTGTAAGAACCAAGGGTCTCCCTTCCAAACTGCATACTTTATCAATGCATCACTTTTGTTCCATACATGCCTATAGCTTGTACCACCCACGGACGTTTGCGGCTGGACAAAAAGTCGATAATTAGACAATACCGTAATTTACAAAGAGCCAAAACCAAAAGTAATATCATATCTCATTATACTGTTCATGTTTTGCGAACCACAAATCAGGGCCCGCGGAGGGTATTATAAAGTGGGGGATTTTTGTACTCAATTAAGTTGTATCGCACCTCCGTGCATGTGGAAGTTATTCATAGAAACGCGCATACAAATACAAGCCAAATGCATGCACAATAAAATCGATCCTACACATCTATATACCAAAATGTCGCTTTCGATTATCATTTCTAGAGGCGAACTCAGAGGCAACTTCGTCCAAGTCAATATTAGCTGTTCTGTCGCTATGAATCATGAGAGTAGCTAAATTATTATATCTAATTTGATTCATGCTTGAACAAAGACACGTTTTCAGGCGACGAGCGGTAGAAAAAGATCTTTCACTAACTGCATTAGTAGCTGGATTGACCAAGATCAGTTTAAATACAGTAACAATCTCCAAAATTAGGTCTTTTTCACATTGGTCAAGGCACTGTAAATTTCGTGGAATGATTGAAATTCTCCACTTAGCATGAGTTTAAAAACAGGTAACTGGGCCTTCAAAAGTCTGACATTCACATCTTCAGCATATTTCTCTGACATATACTTTAGTTCATCAGTTACATCAATTCCCGGTTTAAGAGCATTTAGAAGTAATGTTTCCATAATACTGTAGGCCTTAAACCCTGGCTGGTCGAAACGTTGTCTAATGGCATTTGTTACCAAATCGATTGCTTCATAGTAGACCCTTCGAAAATATTCATCAGCAGATGATGGCTGATGAGATTGTCCACTTCCTACTTCTAATCTTTTTGGGACATTGCGATGCCTGGGCAGTGAAGGTTCAGGTAGACCATGATTCTTAGCCTGTTTTTTTAACATTCATGAAATATGGTCAAACATTTCATCTGATCATGGCTCTAATTACCAAGTTGGCACATTGCTGCCCTTCTACAGATGATAGCAGTGTTTTTTGGAGGGTTTTGGACAGGTTATCTGTCTGGATAAGCAATGTGGCACCAAGATTATATCCAAAACAATACTGAAATGACTCCATTTGAGCTTTCACACCAATTATACGAGCCCGCATCTCAGTATCCAATCTTTCTTCCAAGCAGATATCCCATTCCAACATCAGGGCTTCATAATTGTCTTTAATCCTTTCAAAGCTTTCTCCTTGAACAGTCCACCGAGTAGGACACAGCATTTTTATTCCAGGAGTGTCCATATGAATGTCTGCTTTGATACTATTCAGGATTCCCTCTCTTTTGGGTGAGAATTTAATTAATTTATAAATTTCCATTGTTGTATCCAAGGTATCAGATAGTACTTTGCAGCCTTTTATCATATCATGAACCGCTAGACTAAATGCATGCCCATGGCAGTGTGTTAAATGGGCACTGGGAGCATCAGCTAAGAGCTGTGCAGCAACTCCATTTCTACAGCCTGCCATTGTTCCAGCTCCATCATAACATTTAAATAGACTCAGATTCATTCTTAGCAGCACATCCTTGATTACTGAAACTATAGTATCAGAAAAAATATTAGATATATGATAAATTCTTCATGTGCTACCAAGTTGTGATCTACATGCCTCAAACAAATTGCTAACTGCTCCTTATTTGAAACATCTGTACATTCGTCTGCCATCAAAGAAAAATATCCATTCTTTCTGATACCTTCTGCTACATCAGAAACAATTCTTAATGCAATAATAGTTATCATTTCATTTTGTATATCACGGGAAAGATATTTGTCATGCCTTTTCAGCCAATCGTGCATACTGGCATCATCATTGGCTTTGAGTTTGAAGAGTTGAAAAAAATTTGAATTCTCATCCGTATCTCCTTGGAAAGCAATTCCCTTGCCTTGCCAAAAACTGCACATTTTCGAATATCTTTCGTAAAATTTGCCGGTTTTTAGCAACTTCTTTTTTATAAACATCAGATAAAGATGACCCAATATCTGCGCATGTCTTTGGTAGAGTAACAATGGAATCTATGGCTAGCAGATGGCATGCTGATGTTTGGTGTTGCCGAAATCTTCCGAGCGCCTTTTTCCAGTTACAGTAGCCATCGATAACAAATGCTGAATCTTTATTTCGGGCAGTTCTTAATTTACCCTCAAATTCTGCTCGCATACACGTATGGCAAAGCACTTTATCATTAGTCTCATCGTAGTGCAGCCACGGAAAATCATTGAACCAAGTTCCCTGAAAGGCTCGGTTAAATTTTCCAAACTGCCGCTTTGGAAACTTTATCGTCGTAGGTTGATTTGGTTGAACCGGGACCAGGTAGGATGTTGTTGAAAAAGTGTCCTGCAAATGTTTGTCATTGGATAGACTGGTACCGGTATTGCTTGATGTTGAAGTATGGCTTTTCTTGGGTACAGGTATGTCGTCTGATAAAGTATTGCCATCCAATACACGGTCAATCTCATCTGAAGTACCGCGTGCTTCATTACTCGAATTAGAAGTTTTCTGCCGATATCTTTTGGTTTAAGCATGGTCGGAAGAACGTAGCTATGTTACACTGCTTCTTACAAGGAGGCTCACCCATTGTAGCGGACGGGCCGGGCAATTAGAATTCGAATCCATCGGTTGGCTATCACAAGCAAAAATATTTCGGAGTTTCCTTCGTCAAGCAAACAATCAAATCACTATAAGATACAAGCGTCAAGCACTGCACAAGAACAAAAGAACAAAAGCCCGGCTGGATCATGGACGTGTATGCATCCGGAATTATTAATGCATTTAATAAATTAACATTATCGGCCAAAAAAGTGGGGGGGCAGCTGCCCCCCTTGCCCCCCCAGCTCCGCGGGCCCTGCAAATCACACTTATTTTGAGACGTTTAGTAAAAATAAATAGCATCTGCAAATGCTGTAACATATCCGTAAACAAAACCGTCGACGTGCAAATACAAGCATTATTATCAGTGATATGCGCAGCCCGTTTTCACGCCCATGTGTCTTTGGGCGGGAAAAGAGAGGGTTACTTTAAGCGTGCGTAGTGGAGGAACCAACCGATAGAAATCGTTTGGCGAGCAATAACGCTCATCAACACACATGGGGAAACACATGTACTACACACAGAACTAGCCACGATTTTTTTAAACCTGTGATCTAAACGTGAGTTTTTTTATGAATTAAAGGGGCAGTATTGTATGGGGATCCACGTAATGAAGATAAACCAGTGTATGGCCGCTTCTTGACATAGGCTAGAATAGGAAAAAAGGAGTTCATACAAGTGCAGAGAGTTTGCAGACGATTTGCACTCAGTCTGTGCAATTAACCAGAGATCATATATTAGAGGGATTGGAAACGAATTAGTTAACACCAATTAATGCGGACAATGCTCCCAATAACTTTTAAGGATTCTGTTGATACCAGTATATAGATGTACATGTAGGGAGAGATAATAGTAATAATTTGCAAAAGCAAATATCCAAAACACAAAGAAATACAAATGCAGTTTATCACTGATGTGGAATGGGTGGAGGCAATCTCATTCTTTAGCAAGTTCCTTTTAAGGCTCTTTGATTTTTGCACCGTTTTTTTTGTTAGCTGCCTTGTACTTCTCGATCCATGCGCTTGATAGTGAATATCCTCGTATGGTAATCCACAACTTGATTATCATCTGTAGAAGTGAAGAACTGCATTCTTCATCCCATGAGGCACTGATGATATTCCAGCATAATAATACATCTTCATTCCTCTCCATCATTTCAGCAGCGTCAAAGTTTATTCCCTCACCTCCAACATGTTTGCGAAATTCAAGCTCCATGGCATAAAACAATTCAAAAGTCATGTTATTTACACATAACAACCCCCCGCGATTCAAAGCTGTGAGCCACTAAGCTGATTCAGAGGGTTCTTCAGTTTCATCTGCTAGCAGGTCTTCGAGGCACAGCACAAGGTCTTGTTTTTGTTTATGGTCACGTGATGACTTAATCTTTTTTTAAAAAGACCTAGGAATGTATCCAGCTGTGTATCGAAGGGCCTGAATCTCTTCATCTGTTAGCTCGAAAGGTATATGGTGATTAGGGGCATCATTGGTAGAAAGAGTACAATTAGACTTAATAAGATGTAAAAAAAACTGATGTCCAACATATTGACAGAACATGAGCGATGCTGCTTCCGTGTGAATTGTACTGCTCTTTTGGAGGAATGCTTTCCATGCATCAAGATACACCGTAGATGTACGAACTGAATGATACTGTTGCCACATTTTAGCTCTCACTGTAGCATTTGCTTTTGAGGACAAAAATATCGACTTGATACAGGGAGACAGAATGTGTTGTAGCTGATTTTGCAATGACTCCACTTCAATCAGGTTTGTGGGAATCCACTTTACTAACATCTTTGCTGTATTTAAAGCTGATATAGCTGAAGCAGAAGGTATTGCAAAAGCTTTGTCAGCCACCAGTGCATTGATAGCAACACAGATCACCATATCCGAGGAAATAGTTTCTGAAAAAGTTGTATTAAAAACTACATAACTGCTTTAAAGTTACATTTACCTGGTGGGGTGTGACACAGTGCAAAAAGTTTGTTATGCGACACTGTATATTATAACGTATATTCGAAAATAAGCAGCAATATAAGCTGTCTGCGTATTGAACATTATAAGCAAATGCGTATATTGAAATATTGTCAGTTACGTGCGGTTTCTGGTATCTTAGCAAACCTTTGAATTTCATTAATGTTACACGGTTTGGTGAGCCGCGCACTATCGTAATTTGGGCTTTGACCTTCCGTAAACCAGTCCTCCGCCCCCCCCCCGCCCCCCATCCCCACTCCCCCTTTGCATCTGCTTGGTTTATAAAACTTTTCTTCGCACATATAAGTGGTACAACACCAAACACAAATATTCAAACACCATAGTGCCTTAAGACAGCGGTTCCCAAGTACTAACTTAGTGTGACCTGATAAAGACGAGAATATAATAACATTTGGCGCCAATTGAAATGTCCATACTTACCTCTAGTGATGGACTTGTTGGTGCTGACTAACCAAATGCGCACAAAAGAAAAATACATTTTAGTGCCCCCAGCATACTTACCAGTTCGAATAGAAACGCTGCAGAAAAGCAAAATGAAGGTAGCAAAGCCATTGCGTACTTACCTCAGCAGAATCGACCCGCGCTTGTGATAGCCGAAACCCATAGTCCTTGAGACAGCGGTCCCCACGTACTATGTGACCTAATAAAGACGAGAACAATAACATTTGGCATCAATTGACATGGTCATACTTGCCACTGTGTAACTTACCTCAGCAGAATCGGCCGCTTGTAATAACCGGAGACCAACCCCAATAAAGTGCATTGCACACAAATTGTGAGTCGCTTACCGTATACTAGGCTTGCCTTCAGCAGGTTGATGAGGCTGATGTACTGCATCACAAACGCATCCCCAAAATAACACAAACGTGATAAGCAAAGTCACGTACCTTTCCAGGCCATGCACACTCACACAGGAACCCGCCAAAATTAGCCATCACGTGCAATGACATACTCTAATTGGTGCACTTTTAAAATTGGTTATAAATAGTAAATAACAACGATAACAGCACTAACCTATTGACAAGTAAGACTATCACCTATTTCTTGAACTGGCAGAAATCTTCAATGTTACAACATTTACAATAGAGGTTGTGCAATGGGTGGAGCGAAGTGACATTATTTGTGTTAACCGCCATTTTGAGTGTCAAAAGCAATTGTATGGGCAAGGCTTTTTGTGCAGTTGGATGCAGTAATCGTTTCATTAAAGGTTCGGGCGTTCATTTTCCTCAAGATGAAGAACGTAAGTCCCAGTGGATAGCAGCAGTGGGGCCGGCGCAAAGATTGGATTCCAAATGAGTACTCGTGGATACACTTCGTTTCGGGGGAATAGAGCAACAACCTCCTATCCCCTGATTATGTTCCTTCCTTATTCGAGCACATGAAGAGCCCTTTGAAGAGGAAGCGTGTGCATGATATGAACAGATTCCACAAAACATTGGAGGTGATAAAAAGGAAGTTGGTAAAAAAAAAAATTGATGCTGCAGAGTCTTTGCTACAGCTATCGGAACCTGAGGCCAATTATTCCAATCTACACTAACAATGCCTCTCTCATACGCAACATACGGGTCTTCAAGCGCACCAACCAACTCCAATTTTACCTTGTAACGCTGTTTGGCAGTGTCATGAAGCTAATAGTAATACTCAGAGTATTTGGCCGTACTTTCTAGCTGCATTTAATCACACGAAATGGCTCAAACGGTTAGTCAGGAACCTCCAATCACTCTATTACGGATAGACACGTGTGTGCTTTTGACACTCAAAATGGCGCTTAGCAAAGGTTGCTATTTATTGATGACGATTTATAATGCTATTGCACAACCTCTATACCATGCTTTCCATATCATTATGTACTGTATATCCATTTCAAATTGAACAATAATGGTAAGAATAAAAATGGTACACATTAACATTTCAAAATTGTAATGACACACACTTGCACGTACATGTCCACACGCTCGCGGACACACTTGTCCACGCACACGTATAAACACACAACACACAGACGGACACATGCACAGTCGCACGTACACACATGACAGATCGATGTCCACACACACGCATACAGACAGATGTCCACACACACGTATACACAGACAGATGTCCACACACACGCATACAGACAGATGTCCACACACACGTATACACAGACAGATGTCCACACACACGCATACAGACAGATGTCCACACACATCGTATACACAGACAGATGTCCACACACACGCATATGCACAGACACACACACACAGACAGATGTCCCACACAGACAGATGTCCACACACACATATACACACAGGCAGATGTCCATCAGTATCAATTCCGACTTCGGCATTGAGCGTGTCAAGTTCGGTTTGTACTGACTGTCGCATGCTAAGTACTAAAGGCAAGCGCCAGCTCCTTAGTAATTAGATGCTTATGAACGCTTATACAGGAATTGATAACTCGCAGACAAATATACACACAGAATATGTGAAACTTGAATACACACGGTGGTATGATATAAATATACTTACGGGGGTATATTTTGTACACTTAATTGTGCCTATATAAACAGTGACGAATTTAACACTTGCGGATTCTTGAATATACGCCGTCTTATATTTCAAATATAGTACTCAGGCGTACATTTTGGCGTATTCTCAAATATAACCAAAAATATACCGTATCGTATATCTAACTTTTTGCACTGTGTGAGGCGTAACATCAACTGCTGTCTTGGATGAAGAACTACGGCGCTTAGGGAGGGGCTTATGCAGTGCATCTTCCTATTGCTCATTATGACCACTTCTGCAATTCCCTCAGGATGGAGCGCGGCAAAATGAATTCACCACACGAAGAGCTTGAGTGTTGGTGGTGAATTCTACAATATTGGGGTTTCATGCACACCTCCTCTTTGACGTTGCAAGCCAAAGAATCGCTCTAAAGGGTCTTGGCATATTCTTTGGCTTAGGAAAGAATCGACAGAGGGAACTGTGAAAACAAAGCGTACCAACTCGATGAAGAATTTACCTGTATAGTATGTAAAAACAGAGATCATATAAAAAGGGGTGATGATCATTGATGGACATTTAATTGATCCCAGCAAGGTAATAATATATGTACTTTACTTACAGGTTATTTGTAAGCCATTTTGAGTCTCATCACTCAGCAGCATTTTGTTCCACTGAACTTTTGAAAAATCTGGTCGCTGCATAACAGAAAGCCTCCAATCCTCCAAATACTTCAGGAAAGCAGACTCTAACCACTTTATCCAAAAGAAATTTTTTATTTTAAAAAAGGACTGTAATGGTTACTTATAAAGTTAACCTTCAACCGATGATCTTCACCAGATGTATAAGGAAGTTGAAAAATCTTCCGGCTCCTGGCTCCATGGTTGTAATTATGAACGTTGAGCGCATCGAAAACTTGTCCATCATTTCAGCAAAGTACGCTGTCTCAGAAGTATCATCACCACACACTTGTACAAGACCTTTTGATACAGATTCACTCAACACCTGAAGCAATGTTACATTAAATAATTCACATCTGACTATATTCTCTGCTTACTTGGGCAGCTAAATCAACCCTCATCTTCGAAAATGAAGTTAGGTTGATGTGTTCCAACTTGAGCTTAGGCAATAGACGAAGTCCTGCTCCTTGTGCCGTGTCCACATTGTACACCCACTTCAAATGATCCCATGTAATGATCTTGCCTCTGCACTGTATTAATTAAACAGATGCGCATGATCTCTGCCTACAACATGCATCCTGCATGCATGCAAAAACACGTACCCACATCACCCTGTTATTCCAGCAATTTCGCGCTGTTTTGATCAAATGAGGTGGATCGGATAAGAAGTAGACGTATCTCTCATCGCAGTACGAATTGATGGCTCGGTACACAGGACTGGCCTTGTCACCCTGATGCAGCTTCATCAACTTTCGATTAACAGAGCTCCCATCCATCGTTACTGCAAGTACCTAATTCAGGTGAAAAATTACTGAATGCCCATCGTATAACCAGAGAACTCTGGTATAACTCATGCAGACACATACCTTCAAACCACAATTCTCCACACGTCTAACAGCTTCCCAAAATGGATCATAAAGTTGGTCACCACAGAGTGAGGAACAGGGGAATTGGGCGTAAGGAAATTGAAGCTTGTTGAACATTCCTCGAATCATGAACACAACCATGGTCTTCGCCAATGGAGGACTGGTATCTTCACTAGCTAGTGAAGCTTCGTATTTTGCTAGATGATTGTTGATCTCACCCAAGTTAGCGTACCCAATAATTTTACCAGAGTACCGATCAAACACCAAATCTTCTCTCGCATACATCTCATCTATGAGAACCACAACATACTTCTCTCTTTCAGGACAGATTTCTACATTTGCAGCACTCCTCAACATGAGGTCTGCTTCATAAGAGAACCCAAAAGATGCCTTCACGTAGTGAGTGTAATCCCTCAAAGTCCTTTGAGAAGGTAGCTTGATGACACCAGATTCTCGCAATGCTTCATAGGCTGCACCTGACCTGTGATAAAGGTATAAATACTTGTATAATTATATGTACATGTGCAAGAGTACTTATGTATGGGGAAACTCACTTGTGCCTGAGAGAGAGACAGAAACGAATCATCAGTGGGTGCCATCACATAGATTTTGATTTTGCTCGGGATGCTGCCTCAACTTGTTGGTGTCTAAATATGTGTTGAAATGAATCAGGTGGCAACTTCTTAAAGTGTTCTTCGGCTTCTGGAGAAGCTATGGCATCACTGATGTAGGTCTCTGATTCTTCATCCAGCACCACAGAACATTTCATTATGTCGTCTTCGATTCTCTTCCTTAACCTCTCAGCAGTCTTGAGCAGTAAACGGTATGAGTGATGAAGTGTTTCAAGTCGCTCAACTTGCTCAGGCAGTTGAAGAAACCTGCATGGATGATAGACATCATTACATTTAATGCCCACCATCAATCACATGTACATGCATGGGTGATCTCTGAACATACACACATAGCTGCTAACAATAACCAACCTATAGTTCACTGTCGTCCCACTTGAGCCTTCCTCATCACAACCCTTCTTTGTTTGGATGTACAAAGTCGACCGGTATGTAGAGCAAGGTGAGCAACGCATGGCTCGAGCATCTTGTTGTAATAACAAGGAACAATCCTTATGCCGAATCGTTGGTGTCTGGGGTAGTAGTGTGTCATCAATATATCCAACTCGATCACCTAGATAAAGTTTATCCACTCACACAACGTGCATATTAACTAACATGTAATTTACCAATATAGCTGTGCATGGTGTATATCTTCTGATGCCATTGTTCAACCATGCTGAACTCGGGATTACCTATGCAGAACTTGCTAATATCCAAAAGACTTATCAAATTCAGAACATCAGACACAGTTGATAGCTTAGGTGGAAGGCTATTTGTCACAGAAAAGTTGTCAACAGAGAATGTACTGTTGAGGATTGTCACAGCCCAGCGCATTTCATCCTTCACCTCCACAGACATCAGCACAGTTGGCTTCATCCCTGCCAGAACTTGCATCTTGCACAACACAACTGGTGACTGTGAAGCCATTACCCATGATGGAGGGAGAGTAGATAACTTCTGGAGTCTTCGTTCCAGCTGACACTTGAATTTGCCTCCAAAGCGTAAAAATATCGCAATAGATATGCAATGGGTAGGGATACAGGTAGAGGAGAAAGCTCAGATTCTTCAGGGTCAGGAACACTTTCTACACAATCGACACTGCTCACAGTCCTGCCACACACGTGTATGGGATCCCGTCTTATTGAGACAACTAAGCTTAGCTTCCTTTTTTTTTTCATCTTCATTTTTAAATCGTAATCGCCTTTTACCCATACCTATAAAATATATATATATATAAAACCGAGAAAGCTTAAAACGTATGAGTACATCACTCTAGTAAAACACACACTGCGCAGTCTAAAACTGTTCTAAGAGATTTTTTTCCTTCACAGATGCAGTAGAAACTTTCCCAAGAAGTTACGCTTGTAAGGTGTTTCTAATGGTTAAATTACAGCGCTAGGCACAATAATATTGTTATTGTATTGGTTGTACTGATATTCAGCAATAAATATTTCATTATAACAATACAATATATTGCAATACTCCATTATAACAATACAATATATTGCAATATTCCATTGTAACAATACAATATACCATTATAACAATACAATATATTGCAATACAATACTGCAATGTTTTAAACCACCATGCAGGTCCCATCATTCTATGCATTTC
The DNA here is from genome assembly GCA_013339895.1 of Ephydatia muelleri. NCBI lineage: Eukaryota > Metazoa > Porifera > Demospongiae > Spongillida > Spongillidae > Ephydatia > Ephydatia muelleri. The sequence continues at coordinate 74,674 of JABACO010000133.1, forward strand.
ACTAGCATCTTACACATTGTGCAGTACCTGCTCTAAAAATGCATGCTTTACACAATCAAATTGAATTAATACAATATTATTATTATTATTTTAATAGTATAACAATTCACTATATATAGCGTCTCACAGTCTCACACAATGACACATATTAAAAGCATAATGCATGAGTCTTAATGGCGCGATGACTAACATGACTTCACCAGTCCACTTCATATTCGGGTAAGATCATGTCAGTTCTCACAAAATATTGCATGAGTACATCAAATCTTTTTCATACTTAGCCACATTGTAGAGGTACTAAAGACATGTCAAAACCCAAAGTTATTAGGTCTCTATCTTTAACACTTTCAAATTACACTTAATTGAAAATTTGACCCTTTATCATAACATTTGCTCAAAATGTGGGCGTTTCCACTTGTAGATTATTGAGGGTTGATGAGTGTGGAAAAATCAATGCACTATTTTGTACAGCATGCTATTACATCCATAAACACATTACAATTATTAATGGTTATCGAATTGTCATTAGGATATTATTGTTTCATGATTCTCAACTTGCATTTTAGTTTGAATGAAAGTGACATCGGCTTCTATCATGAAATTTATACTGGCTTCATCAGCTGACCTTTGCCAACCTGATTTAATAAATTTTGGGTGGGGACCTCCAAGGGCTATTAAGTTATTAGGCAAAATACAAGAGGATGCTTGCTTTGTGGGGTTTAAACAAACATTACTTCCATATAAGGTTATTGCTTACACAGATGGTTTTGATTGTGATGCATTATGAATATCACTGAGTTGTGTTTGTTGCAACACTTTAGAGTTATTGGGTTGAGTTATTTTTATAATATAATTTAAAATCATTCCCTCTGTTTGGTCGGCATCATTATTATAAAAATAACTCAACCCCAATAACTCTAAAGTGTTGCAACAAACACAACTCAGTGATATTCATAATGCATCACAATCAAAACCATCTGTGTAAGCAATAACCTTATATGGAAGTAATGTTTGTTTAAACCCCACAAAGCAAGCATCCTCTTGTATTTTGCCTAATAACTTAATAGCCCTTGGAGGTCCCCGCCCAATATTTATTAAATCAGGTTGGCAAAGGTCAGCTGATGAAGCCAGTATAAATTTAAATTTCATGATAGAAGCCGATGACATGATCTTACCCATTCTTCTTCCTCTTCATTCTCTTTTTCTGACTCCTTTTCATTAACTACCAATGCAGTGAGAGCCAAATTCCACAACGATCTGTTCTGGTTAAGAAAGAGTAGTGCCTCCAAGGTTCTGGGTTGGAGACTACGGCGCAGAGGGCAGAACACTCTTTTTGCCATTGAGAAAAGTCTCTCCACTTCACATGATGTAGGAAGCAAAAAACGAGTGTTGATGTACTTGCTGCATTCTTTTTTCTCTTCGACCCGCTGTCGCTTCAGAGCTCTATCAGCAAAAGACAACTGAGCATCTTCGTCCACCGCAGTTTCTCCCGATTCGGCATGAGATGCAGCGGGTAGCAGCAACTGCTCGACGGCTCGTTTCTCGTGAATTGAGAGAGTGCTTTCCTTGTTGGCTTGAATCTTAATAACGGCCGTTTCCAGATCTTTGCTATGGATTATATCAGCATCATAGCCAAGATAGTGATTGAAGGCAAACTCTGGATAGGAATCAATGATGGACCTGAACAAAACATCGGATTCTTTCATGGTCATGTCATGATGCTGTAGTGCTGTTGTCACAGACTTGAAATCTTCTAGTGTTTGCTTTCGAGCACGAATGTTACATTTCTGCGCAGGTGTGGGAACAAGGTCCATTATTTCACTGTCTGCTTCATCGATATTTGGAAGAAGTCTTTCAAAGCGCTGAAACATATCTGGCACACCAGTCCACCGGGTGACATTTCGCTTGACTGGACGCAGGGGTGTCATCAAGCGCAATCTACCGGACTGTTTAAGTGTGGATAACTTCGACATCAACTTCCCAATCAGCTCCAATTCAGCAGCAAGGAATTCGCTTATGTATGCCTCAACTGCCAAATTAAAACGGTGACTGCGGCAACCTAAAAGTGGCACACCAAGAAGATCCGCTGTAGCCTTGTTGGTGGAGCAGTTGTCTCCTATCAAACAGAAAAGAAGTTCAAGTGATAAGGAATACCACTCAAGTGTCGATTTGATGAAATTCACATGATTCTCAGCTGTAAAATTTGTTTCATCAAGTAGAGGTGCAAAGGCCAACAGATGAATTTCAGGATCAGCAGCATACTCCTTGCCAGGGTGGACGACAAAAAGGCCAATAAAGTGTGTTGAATTCTCCGACGAGCCATCAAACACAAGAGCGTAAGAGGGAGCAGTAGAGACCTTGACAGACACCTTTTTTTCCACCGCTTCCACCAGCTTGAACATATATTTCTTTAGAGTTTTGACAGAGATCGGTTGCAGTTTTGTATTGCTTCGTGTGAGATCTTTTTCGCAAAAGATCAATTCGAGCTCTCCCATGACAATCCATTCCAGCCATTTGAATATATTGGTTGATCGACTATCTAGCATGTATTCCAAAGTGGTCTGTCCAGATAGTGAGGTGCCTGGTGAGGTGATGACGCTGGCTGTTTCGGATTCAGATTTGCCGTCGTCCCCCGCACAATCTGCTTCTTGAAATAAGTGAAACATTTCTAGATAATTGGGATGTTTCTGCTTGATGTGAGATATCAGATTTGTATAGCCAAGCTTAACGTTTTGCTTGCGAACAGTTCCGCAAGTACATTTCCATGCATTGGTTTCAGAATGAACGGGACTCTTCCCAAAATAGAGTTGGCAGACCTTCTTGTTGTCGTGCGAGATTGTACATGTAGGACCTTGATGACTCGAACAAGGCTGACTTGAACTCGACATGTTGGCGCGGAGTCAGTTGGCAATCTCAGATCTCGAGACAAAGCACGCGGATGTTAACCCTTCAACTGCATCTAATTAATTATTCAAAAGTCGGAGTGATTTTGAATCAATTTACTCGAAATGAAGTTATATGCGCTCGGAGGTATATCTCTATCGCAACGCGTCCAATGGTGGTGATTTTCTCAAATTGAGTTGAAAAGTGCTTACACTACGCCCGTTTTTGTCTGGAACTCTTCCGTGCGTATTGGTCCATTTTCGAGTATCGTATGGCCGGCCTACGTCCTGACTTCTCTTTAGTTTGGTAAGCGCTCTCAGTGTCACTATGAATGGTTAGTAATATTTATTTTTGCTTTTTTCCAGCCGTTTCATGTCTACCAGCTGCTTGAAAAGTGGGCGGTGTTGTGGTGCGCGTCGTTTGAAACATTTTGAAATTTATTTACCACAGCCCTACTGCACAATACAAGATTGATGTGGTTTGACACGTATATATATGAGACTAAGTTCAGTCTGATTAAACACCTTTTTGTCAACCAATACAATACAATATATTGTTATTGCTAACTACTACAATACAATATATTGGTATTGTTAACTACTACAATACATATATTGGTATTGTTAACTACTACAATATAATATATTGCAGACAATATATTGCAATATATTGTATGAACAATATATTTTTGCGTAGGGCTGGGTTAAAAATCGATAAAGCGGCCTTTCTATGCAAGATGGACTAATAAAAACCACATGACCTTGTACAGCAGACTACGTACAATCACATTTTGTACACTTTGAGCCGTATACACAATGCTTTTGTAAATTGTATTCCCGTAAATACATACACACGCAATAAAAAGACCTTACGCGGCTTTGTTCGTAATAATAAAATATGACCTACCTAAAACAAGTATAGACCTTATTCGACCGCAATATGAAATACAAATGTCACGCGCTTGTAGCAATATTGACCAATTAAGTCACGTGACATCGACGTCGTTTGTGCGACAGTTTTTGTTGTATGTAAAGCTATATTTTTGTGCTATGCCTTTATGTCATATAAATAGTTGTAACCATTACAAAATTCCCAGTAGTCGATGTTGTTTGACTTTTGAACTCTGTTACGCGGGAAAAATTATTATAAATGGCGCACAAAGGCTTTGTGTAAGGCTACGTTGCTTCGTGTACACATTACAGGTACTGTGTTACTGAAGTTGTACGTAGCGCACCATTACGCACTGGGAGATGTGTTTTTGCTGAATGGCCTGTAAGAACTTAGTGACTTATCGTTCAAACACTTAATTTAATATACTATGGTTTGTGTAAGGCTAGCTTCATTCCTTTAGACATGTATGTTTTTTAAATTCGCTCGGTGTATTCTACGACAGTTTCTGCACTGGGAGATTATGTTTGAACCCTTCGTATACCCGTCTTCGAGTATGAATGAAATACACACAAATGTCGGGAAACGACACGTCAGGCCAACGAGAGGGGTTGTAGTCCCAAGCATCTTTTGGAGCCATGTACGGATCTGTTGTTATGCCTAGCATACCAAGTTTCTCATTATAGCGTGACTTCCCGACTGCATCAAGCTGCTTAAAACGCATCCGATTGTTCAGCCATACTCAATAACGGCGACGCCTTTCTCAATAAACAATCAATCATGTCACATGCAAGTCAAGCAATAATTTATTCATAATTGCGGTCGAATAAGGTCTATATTTGCGCGTTCGCCGACCACGAGAACGAATTTCTCACCGATGCTGATGCACAAAAGCGAATTTTTATAGCGATGGTTCCAGGAATCTCTGCCCCTTCCAACACTTGCGAGGTGTGAATCACACTATTGAGCATTGCCCGCGCACGCAAGTACACGAGTCTATGGCACACGTGATTCGTTTCCAATCCCTCTAATATATGATCTCTGAATTAACACAGGGCAATGACATAATGGGCCACTCACCCTCAATCTTTTGTTTATGCAAATAAGTGATGGATGGAAATTATCTGAAGAGTACATAGTTTACTTCGCCCTTTTGATTGGACAGTGCACACAGCAGTTGTCCTGCAAGAAGGTACCATATAATAATTATGTGTACTGAATTGATGCATGTATACATGTATGTATACATGTAAGTTTACACTGGTCTTTTCTTACCAAAACAACCAACCACACAAAAGTCAGGTGGTCAACCAGCAAACTTAAATCCACACAACATTGTTGCTGGCATTCATGCAGTTGCCCTTCCATCCAAATGGGATTTTCACTGGATGAGCACAGTTCCAATCATCCAGTAATCCTGGAGCAGCTGTGGTGTCCCATATGCCTAATGATTGTGAGCCAACCACTGGAGCTTGGAGCTACCATGTAGGGCATTGGTAGGCACTGACTGTACCATCCAGTGGTTCATGGCATAGGTCAAACTCAGATTATCGTACAGCAGTGCAGGTGGAAGACATGAGACAGTCTGTAGAGAAGATGGTAAGGATTAAACAAACACTGATTGAAGCAGCAAACAGAAGGAGGAAATAATCAACAGCACCAAAGTGACTGACAAGGAATTTGCTGGTCCCTTTGTCAAGCAATTGGAATGAAGCACTCTGATCTTTTAACATACATAGGCAACAATACTTAGGTGGTGTGTTAGTTGGCAACCATATACACAAGACGACCCTCCAGGTATAACTAAGAATAAAATATGCTCAAAGAGCGTATTGGCATGGCAAAACACATATTGGATTCGGTCTCATGGGGTGAGAAAGAAGCCAATCCATTCATGCACCTTGCAAAGAATGTACCATTCGTTACCAGATCCTGTGAAGATTTGTTGCTCATTGTTAAGGAGCACTTACTGATTGCAGCTTACAAAATGTGGCGCCTCCTCCTAAAAGAAAATGAAATAATCATGCCGCAATTCAGGACAATCTTCAACAGTAAATATCGCTGGTAAAAAAATCGTGGCTACAAGAACATACGAGAACTAGTTAGTACCTTCTGTTACCTTTAATTTCTAGCTTGAATTCAACTTTCTATCGGTTGGGAACGTGGAAAACACACTTCGAAGAGGAAAGGTACGTCAAGGGTTACCCGCTTTAAACAGCCATAACTTGCCATGGCAAGAATTGCTGGCCCTAATGACTTGCATCAGAAAGAGAAAACTGTAGCTTCTTTTGTAATCTGCTTTTAAATGGCGCTTGTAGTCATCCTGTCTTTGTACCGGCTCACGTTTTCAGCTCTCCAGGTTGTCAAGGGCGTTGCTATAGGCATTACGCAATCATTTCAATTTTTGGATTACATACTTTTTGTCCACAAAATATATGGCCGCAAACGCCTGTGCACCGCGCATGGCCATATGCACTGAAAGGTCAGAAAGGAATTTCTACCCTTTCATAACATTTGGGCATGTGGTGTTAAGCTATAGGTATGCACAATAGTAATGCATATAATATATGAGAGTGGGATGTCAATATGAGAGGGTGAGCTATTCAGGATGGTACAATTTCATGTGGAATGTCCCTTTTAGCTTCGAATGTGTGTATATCTGTGTGTGTGTGAGTGTTCATGATGTGTAGGTGTGATCTGGTGTATACACTTACACTGTATGTAACTGTCACTGTGTGGTGATTGGGTGTAAATCTGTCAGCAGTGATGTGCCATCCAGTGCATGTAGCAGGTGCTTTGATATTGAACAACCAGGGCTACATGTAGAAATGTACTAAGGGGTCATTCCAAGTCAAATCATCATGCTTTATGTCACCATGTCCTCTCATGTGGAACATGAGTTTGTTCAACAATAATTATTATTTAGGCAAATTAGGCATTGTTTAGGTCTAAGTAAACACTGTCAGCTAAGCCTCACCTTTAGATAAACATCAAAGGCCTAGCTAAGCATACTACCCTTCCCAGCATATAGCCACAGACCATAACCACCAAAAGGTCTGGTTCTAAAAAGGTTTAGGGGTCTGGTTCCAGGCATGGTATACATGTATATTGGATTGGAGCAGCAACAGCAGTGTCTAGGAGTGGTCTACCCCAGCAACGATCAAGAACCTAGGCAGATGGCGGAGTGAAGCCTACAAGGTGTACACGTGTCACCCTCTGACACAGCCCTAAGACAGTGCAGTCATAGCCTCAGCTCAGTAACATTTACACACTCACATTGGCACATGCACACATGTTGTATTTGTACTCCCATGCCTGGAAACCATAAACCCACCTTAAACCCTATTGGGGGTGTCTGTATAAACTAACCAGGTCCCTAACCTACCACATTCCTCCACTGATTGTTTAGGTGCTATAGAATTAATCACTGTTTAGGCCTTTCAACACATTATATGGCTTGGGGTGGGGTGGGGAGGAGGGACACATTGTGGGCAGTGAAACTGTTAAACCTGGAACCACTTTTCATGTGACAGTCCAGCCTCTGGTTATGATGACATTTGTATTGCAGGATGGTTGCAGTTCGTTAATCGCAGCAAGTTTCATGGACATGTTGATGTAGTGATGACACTATTGGAGGCTGGAGCTACTATAAATCAGGCCATGAAGGTACAGTAGGTAGACATGAATTCAGTGGGTTACAGGATGTCACACATGTCCATACATTGTATCTCCCTTACACTGGTTACATTTGGCTCCTTGTTATACATGTAGTACCTCCTACTCCACCTACATACATGTACATGTATCAAATAAGTACGTAAGGCTTTATTCTCAGGATGGGAGAACATCCCTGGACTTGGCTATGAAGCAAGGTCAAAAGGCAACAATTCAGTTGTTGAAGACTTATCAAAACAGGTGAGGTGCACATCTGATGAACAGTGATACAGGCAGATAAAACCTTAACATTACGTTTTGCTCTGGACTGTCAATAAACCTGCCACATTCGTACAACACTCTGGCTAGTTTGCTTACAATCACTAAGGCCATATTGCCACAGTTACATGTACATGTACATGGTTGGGCATATCATATCCCTAGACTCGTACATTTAAGGCATAACATAATAGAAGCATTTTATTGCTGCCTTTGCTTTCCTGAGATTTAAGTATTTGATACACTTTACTTTTTTTTTGTAATGCATCAAGATCACTCCACCAACACTGGTTCAAAGTGCAGAAAAGAGAGCAGCACAAGATGATCAAGCACCTTCAAACACAAAGCTACAGAACAAAGCTTTAGTCATACCAAAAGCTCAGCAGACACAGGAAGGAGCAAAAAAGGCAGAAGAAAATACAAAACCTGCACAAGAAATCTTGAAACCAATGCAACAAAATCAAATCATACAACCAGCTCAACTTGCAAATGAGAGAGCTAGAATAGCAGAAGAGAGCGACAAGGGCTGAACAAGAACTCTTAGAATTGAAACAGCAGAGAGATGCTATGCAACAGGAAACACGAGTACAAGTTCAAAATGCAGATGAGAGAGCTAGAAGAGCAGAAGAAAGAGCAAGTACAGCAGAGAAGGAACACCTGGAAACTAAGCAACAGAGAGATGCTATGCAACAGCAAATGAGACTACAAGTTCAACGTGCAGATGAGAGAGCTAGAAGAGCAGAAGAAAGAGCAAGTACAGCAGAGAAGGAACACCTGGAAACTAAGCAACAGAGAGATGCTATGCAACAGCAAATGAGACTACAAGTTCAACTTGCAGATGAGAGAGCTGCGAGGGCTGATCAGCAAATTCCTGATTGTATGAAATCTTCCTGGAGGGTGGAACGTGATGAAATAGAAGAGACAGGTGAAGAACCTCTTGGTGTGGGAGGGTGGGGTGAGGTGAGAGTGGCTACGTTCCGTGGTGCCAAGGTTGCTGCTAAGTTCATCCATAGTGCAATTATATCTCCACACAATATTAACCTGTTTCTCAGAGAGATGCAAATGGCAGCTAGTGTACGACATCCCAACCTCTTGCTGTTCATTGGAGCCTCACTGGATGACAATAAGCCTGTCATCCTAACAGAACTGATGCCAACAAACCTGCGAAGCATCATTGTGGCACTTCCTCGAGATCATGTGATCACTATTGGTATAGATGTGGCCCGTGGTCTCAACTACCTCCATCTAATGAGGCCTGACCCTATCATCCATCGAGATGTTAGCAGTGCAAATGTGCTTCTTGAGCCGATTGGATCAGGTAACTGGAAAGCCAAGGTGTCTGACTATGGCTCTGCTAACTTCCTGTCTAAAGTGATAACCATGGGCCCTGGGAATGCATCCTATGCAGCTCCAGAATCCTTCAATCCCAAGCTGCAGTCTCCAAAGATGGATGTGTACAGTTATGGCATACTCCTGCTTGAAATGGCCACTGGTCAGTTCCCAGACCACAAGCTACAAGCCATGCAGCTTGACACACTACCTTGGCAAGAAATGGCAATGATGATACGGAGGTGCATCTGTGATGATCCAGCCAGCCGTCCAACTATGAAGGATCTACTACCAGATTTAACTGATTTATATAAGTAATTTGAAGCTACCCCATAAATAAGAAATTTAATAATGTAAATTATCAAGACCTAAAATCCATAGAAACTGATAGTGTATGTGTTCTTAGATATTTTCTTCATGAAACTGAATGTTTGATGTAATTTTTAGTTTATTGTGGTTGGATGTCTTGATGCTTTGTATTCACGTGAAGCATCATTTTGATGCAACGTTTGAACCGTTACATGCAATAGTAAGTTAGTGAAATGTAGGAAGGAGGCAAAGCATTGGAGGCCATGCATCAAAATCTGCAAAATATTTTATTCCACCAACATCAGCAGGGTCATGACTAAATACATAACAGTGTGGATACATATAATTTTAATGTGCAATGATAATTAAGTCTGTTAAATTGCAGTGAGTGAAGAAATGTAGGAATGAGGTGAGGAGATAACAATATTGTAGTAGAAATGGACAAAATCCATATCTATGTCACAGTGCAAAAAGTTTGTTATGCGACACTGTATATTATAACGTATATTCGAATATAAGCAGCAATATAAGCTGTCTGCGTATTGAACATTATAAGCAAATGCGTATATTGAAATATTGTCAGTCACGTGCGGTTTCTGGTATCTTAGCAAACCTTTGAATTTCATTAATATTACACGGTTTGGTGAACCGCGCACTATCGTAATTTGGGCTTTGACATTCCGTAAACCAGTCCTCCGCGCCCCCCATCCTCACTCCCCTTTTGCATCTGCTTGGTTTATAAAACTTTTCTTCGCACATATAAGTGGTACAACACCTAATACAAATATTCAAACACAATAGTGCCTTAAGACAGCGGTTCCCAAGTACTAACTTAGTGTGACCTGATAAAGACGAGAATATAATAACATTTGGCGCCAATTGAAATGGCCATACTTACCTCTAGTGATGGACTTGTTGGTGCTGACTAACCAAATGCGTACAAAAGAAAAATACATTTTAGTGCCCCCAGCATACTTACCAGTTCGAATAGAAACGCTGCAGAAAAGCAAAATGAAGTTAGCAAAGCCATCGCGTACTTACCTCAGCAGAATCGACCCGCGCTTGTGATAGCCGAAACCCATAGTCCTTGAGACAGCGGTCCCCACGTACTATGTGACCTGATAAAGACGAGAACAATAACATTTGGTATCAATTGAAATGGTCATACTTGCCACTGTGTAACTTACCTCAGCAGAATCGGCCGCTTGTAATAACCGGAGACCAACCCCAATAAAGTGCATTGCACACAAATTGTTCAGAGTCGCTTACCGTATACTAGGCTTGCTTTCAGCAGGTTGATGAGGCTGATGTACTACATCACAAATACATCCCCAAAATAACACAAACGTGATAAGCAAAGTCACGTGCCTTTCCAGGCCATGCACTCACCACGGTTGTATGCGGCTGGAAACTAGGTCTACAATATTAATTAGATCATTTACGGTATTAACACAACATTCTAAAATGATGCCTCATTATAGACATCGATGTTTTAAAAGCTGATCATGACTCAGCAGAACCAGAAAATTAGAAAATTACAACGAACTAACATACTGCACCCCCTTTCCTGGCATGTCCAGTCGATGCGCACAATTGACACCCCACACAGCTTGCATGCGCATACCGTTTTATAAGGCCACGCGGCACGTATTTAGTGGAGGGGCGTTACTAAATCAGACGACGTGGCCTTTGGTGACTGAACTGGAAAGTAAGCATACTACAGCGATGATCAGGAGGCATGTGGCTATACGTTTTTGCAAACCTAAAGTGGTAACGAATTTTCTATGACCACAAACAAGCTGAGCGAATTCCATGAATAATCGACATACGTTGTGGTTTGCCCTACATGTATACATGATTATATAAAGTTTGTGGGCAGAGGATAACGAAGTACAGGGCAAAGAATAGTATCAGCTATGAGAGCAAGGCATTCTCAGCTGAGCTGGAAAATAGCTTTTGACATGGACACGTCTGGGGATGACGTCAACATTCACCCTGAGATGTTCTGCATGCACTGTAAGCTCTCAATGGAGAGGACCATCACAAAGGGAGTGCATCACAAATGTGCAGTGATCCTATTTGAATGGCAAAAACATACAGATCAAGAATGCAAGGTAAACAGTACACATTTGCTTTTTAAAAGTAAACATATGACATCATGGTGTTCAGGTATGTGAGCACTTCCGTGCATGCTCAAGTGGACTCATGAGGAAGCCAACAGTTAGTAGAGGCCGTGAGGCAGGCGTCACACCTAATTTACTCACAGATCATCTCGAGAAGATTGCCCCTACTCCAGTTCTCTTACATGAGCCTAGTCCACCTTTGGAAAGCATGAACAACCAGTTGATGCTAAAGGAGCTGATGTGTGCAGTGAGCTCCAACATCCTCTCACAGCCACTGGAACTGCTGTGTGGTGCACTGGTGTGCGCCAAGTGCCTCCAGGAGTGATAGCAGCATCTGGCGCTGTGAACTGTTCCTGCTGCTCTGAGAGTGGTCCCTTGGTTTCCTCCCATGTCAGACCAGCACCAGGTGTGATACTCCTGCTGCTATCGGATGTTTTGGTACATTGTACAGACTGCAGCAGGGATGTTAAGGCTGGTGACTATCATCACTTACACCTGAGTTGGCTTCCATTGCTCCAAGGAGACCTTGAAACAGCTCAGCATTCACAGGAAGTGTTGCAGCAGGTAGCAACATATGTGGCCTTAGTTCATGGAGAGGAAACCCTCTTGCTGTGGATCTTTTGAAGCAATCTGCTGCAAAAAAAGAAATCTGTGAAGGCAATTGTATGCAAGTTAGTTCAGTATAGGAAGCAGAAGTGGCGAAATGCACAGTAACTGTGAAAAGAGGGTACTCTGAAAAAGAAGGGCCCTTTGACAAGACACTTGACAATGCTATGCAATCATTTGGTGTACGACAGCAGTATTTTGAGGGGGGGGGGGGGCATTTATTGGCAACCATGTACACAAGGCATTAAAGATAAAGTGTACATGTGCTATGCATGTGTATGTGACTAATTCATGCAACTTAAACATTTACTGGTACCTAACATCCAGACTCTGTGCACATTTATATCAAAGATGGCACAAGAGAAACTGCCCCACTGATCTGGAGAGGTAGCCGGTCAAGTGTCAAAGTTCATCACCACACTCTCCTTAAATAGAAAACGTCACAATATGTGATCAGAACTTCATTGATGCAGCACACACTACACCAGGTAGGGAAACAAACGTTCAGTGTACATGTAGGGTTCACTATATGTTTCATTTCAACTAAATAGGCTATTCAAGAGTTCATGGCCTTTTTCCGGGACACATATCCTGAGGCAACAGTCCCAATTAAAATGCACCTATTGGAGACCATACTCTGCAGTGGTCAAATACTAACCATGTTGGCTTTGGCCTCCTAGGTGAACAGGGAGCCGAGTCAATCCATGCCAAATTTAATCGACTTGGCAAGCTTGGCATTTGCTCCTATCAAAGACCGCATGCAGAACTTGATGTGCATAGTGAAAGAACACTTGCTAAGTATTGAGCCACAATTGGTAGCTGCCATCCCCCCTCCAGCCAAGAATACTATAGCTATGTAATTCATGCAGTTCAAGCTCAATCTATATACATTAACATAAGTCAAATGTAAAACCAAACTTCATTGCGCCCACCCCCAAAAGACACAAAAATGGTGGATTTCCAAAGGCTTGAAAACTACTTCAGAAAATTCGTTACCGTTAAACTATACGAAGAAATGACAGTACATTCAACTAACTTTACCGTGGTGATTTTGGTATGTTCCATCTCAGTCACCGTCGTTATCGTTTTTTGAACACACGCGGTCGGTGTTCACCGTGCGTAAGTCAATAGCTGTCGAAGAACCTGAGCCGACAGTTCGCAACGCCAGGCCACGTGGTTTATGCCTACAATAAAGGTCAGAGGTGTTTGTCACTGCTAGTATGGCTTTTAGGTGTTGATTACGTTTCATGTACCTCGTGCACAGCTGGTTCTAAAGGACATCGGTTGCTAGGTTCGTTGCTATGGGGCGACGCAACCACTTCAATATTTTGGGGCGTAGGGCCTAGTTTCCACGCGTTCAATGAGAGCAAACCGCCGTGTCACACAGGAACCCGCCAAAATTAGCCATCACGTGCAATGGCATACTCTAATTGGTGCACTTTAAAATTTGGTTATAAATAGTAAATAACAACGATAACAGCACTAACCTATTGACAAGTAAGACTATCACCTATTTCTTGAACTGGCAGAAATCTTCAATGTTACAACATTTACAAGCCTGCGTGAAATTGTAAAAAACATTAGAGGTTGTGCAATGGGCGGAGCGAAGTGACGTTATTTGTGTTAACCGCCATTTTGAGTGTCAAAAGCAATTGTATGGGCAAGGCTTGTTGTGCAGTTGGATGCAGTAATCGTTTCATTAAGGTTCGGGCGTTCATTTTCCTCAAGATGAAGAACGTAAGTCCCAGTGGATAGCAGCAGTGGGGCCGGCGCAAAGATTGGATTCCAAATGAGTACTCGTGGATATGTAGCGTACACTTCGTTTCGGGGGAATAGAGCAACAACCTCCTATCCCCTGATTATGTTCCTTCCTTATTCGAGCACATGAAGAGCCCTTTGAAGAGGAAGCGTGTGCATGATATGAACAGATTCCACAGAACATTGGAGGTGATAAAAAGGAAGTTACACTCAAAATGGCGCTTAGCAAAGGTTGCTATTGATGACGATTGATGACGCTATTGCACAACCTCTATACCATACTTTCCATATCATTATGTACTGTACATCCATTTCAAATTGAAACAATGGTAAGATTAA
>JABACO010000134.1:0-32002 GCA_013339895.1 Ephydatia muelleri
ACAATGTTCCAGGGAAGGGGGCTGGCCTTGCTGGAGAATATCACCTCCACAAGCATGAGTTGGCAACCACTGGTAGGTAAGTTGAGGATGAGGTCAACTCACTGTGTAGTCTAGGGATGACGCAGTGTACCATCTATATACAAATAACCCTTAAATTCCACGCGACTCCCGGGTTGTGCAGTTCCTCTGTCACAGGAGGTCTGCATTCCGGCACCGGTGGGGAGACAGCTACAATGCTTCTCGACCCCTACTTGGATGAGTTGTCGGGACTTCATGAGGAGATGTTAAAGGCATAACACCAGGTGTCAGTGCTAACTCGCCACCATGAGTTGGACACTGTGGGCAGTTACGGAGAAAGATCCAACTCCCGTTAAGCCACTGGAAGGAATCTCAAACTGGTAAGAGGAAACCACCTCGATACAACTAATGTGAGGGGACTGAGATAAGTAAGAGGACCAGATGAGGAGAGTAAAACACTCTCCTCCAAAGTCAAATCCCAACGAGGGAAAGAGCCCACACCCGGACCCTGACCCTTCAAGGAGGGTAGACTTGAGGGGAAGAGGTAAAGGCCTTGAAGATGGCAGATTTGACACACTCTGTCACTTCCAGTGCGCAAGCACTGAGGCCAGAGCCTTATTGTTGCACAAGGATGGCATGAACCACAGGGAATTGACCTAGGGAGGGAGCAGAGAGCAAGTACATGGTAACCACCAAAGGCGTATACCTTCAACCACACTCACACCAATGTGCAGTATAGATGTACAAAGGTGAGAGGTTTGGGCAGAGTGGTGTGCTAGATATTTAAACGTACATTTAAGCCAACAAAGCAATTGTACGTGCATGTAACTCCCTATTACCACAAAGGGACCAGGAAGGGCATTGTTATTGAACCCGAAGCCTAGAGCGAGTCCTCAATAGTGTAGGGGATACTACCCCTTGGTTACCAATAGACTATGGGAACCCAGTACCTCGGATGAGTGGGAAACCACCAACATCCCCAAGGCTGAAAGAGGTTAACCCACCTCATGCGTCCGGCACCAACCAAGGTGATGCTGTGCCCTAGGCTGAGAAAGCCATACATGGCCTCTGGTCGAGATTACATGCACAAGGGGAATTGAGATCAATTTTCTCTTAACCACCCTGCGTGGCACTTTGGGGTAGTCGTACTGTTGGCAGCAAGGTGGTGAAAGTTTAAACCAATTCCCATCCTTGGTGCTCAGGCGACCCCTGATAAGTGCTGTAAATGCATCTACATGCAATGCATTGAAAGAAAAGGGGATTGCTGGGAGATTGAACCAACCCAACACTAAAACCTAAAGCTAAGCTAAGTCACAAAGGTGTGGTGTTGAGGACATACCAACCCAATGCTAAATGCAAACCAGAACACATCGGTTTTGGGGCTAAAACCAACCTAAAACTAAGACCTAAAGCTAAGCTAAGTCCGGAAGGTGTGGTGTTGAGGACATACCAACCCAATGCTAATGCTAACCAGAGCAGAATGGTTTTGGGGCTAAAACCTACCCAGCACTTAAACCTAAAGCTAAGCTAAGTCCGGATAAGGGGATATTGAGGACATACCTACTCAATGCTCATGCAAGACAGGAGAGATGGGGTTCTGAGGTATTACAACCTCTACTTAAATTCCATATCCTGAGGTTGGATCCCTTTCAGACAAAAACAGCTCCCCTGATGGAGGTAAAAAATACCATGTACTAAATTTCATTTCCAATGATCCCTCGTCCCCATCTTACAGTGATGGGAAACGTTACCAAATCTGGTAACCCACTGTTTGTACTACAACCTATTCTTATGGCCGAAACCACGGTCATAAGCGAACTCAGTAGGTATAAACAACACATCTACGGGTAGTATATGTGCCACACTCGATACGTAGAACGCCTAATATAGTGCGCTAAGTGTCATAAGCAGTACGTGAGCCTAAACGATTAGATCCCTGACCCAGAGGCCCGGCAGACACTTACAGTTGATCAGCCTAAAAGGGTGCATCAGCGGTGATGGAAACACCCATCGTGATTTGAGATCCAACCGCTTGCCAAAGGGAGCGTTGATTTGGAACCATGAGAGGCTAATAAACGGCTCTAGTCCACAAAGACCCTGCGGACTCAACGTTTGGCACTATGGCACCTGTTGGCCTAAACTGCATCCTTGTCTACAAAGAACGACGCGGTTCAGTCAATGCTGATAAACAAACCATTGTACTCGTACCCGGACTGTACACCTGCCTGCCAATTGAGTCAATTAGACCAATTGACTACCTTCGGGGGCGGTGTATACACTGACGTCATTTGAAACAAATTGACGATCTACATTGCTGCTCGTTAAGTAAGCTCTCCCTAACCTCATCGGGTTAGAAAACCGAGCTGATTAGAACGGGCAAATTTACTTAATTTCTAAACCTACGGGTCTAGAATTGTTAAGTAATGAACGAGGGGAACTCATTTTCGCACGTGAGTGTTACTAAATTTGAAAGAGCAGCGTTATCTCGCCACTGAAGATCCCGAGTACCTTCTATCAAAGGTGCGCTAAGGGTGAAACCGGTATGGCGTACTACTGCGAAGGGAAGTAATTCCGCATCGAAGGTTTGCTTCTGCTGTCGCTCAACTGGCGTATGGAAACAACAGGAAGGGTCTAGCCATATCCATGGTTGCTACCCCCCACGAATGTTGTATTTCATTTGCTCTTGTATTTACCGTGACTTGTCTTCTCTCCGAACCCGGGGGCGTTGAACTTCTTTTGGCTGGCGATGCGGAATGGCTGAAACCACATCCCATTGAGACCTTTGCCGTAAGGAAGGTATCAGGTAAACTCACCCATGAATAACCTTCGCTAAACCAGCCTAGAGTTAATTAATCTCCCCTATTTGTATTTCATTCTGAAATATATTAATTTTTTTTCCCCCCCATTTATCTGTCCTCTCGTCCCCCTACCTCCTATTAAATTAGGCACAACTGAATAACTGTTCGTTTTGCTTGTAATTTTCCTTCCTCCTAACCAGGAGCCCTGGTGCTGTACATTGCCTGTTGCCTTTTGTTTCCTTTCCTAGATATGGCTAGACTAGCCACATCCTCGGAAAGTGACTGTCTGGCACCATCTCTTGCAGCTACTGTACTTGGACATTATCCACAATGGTGGAGACAGACCAGTCTCAGCCGCCAATCGTGCTGACAAGCACGATGACGGTACGGTGGAAGCCGCCAGTGATGAAGACGGGGGGCTGGGCGCCTTATGCCTTTGTCACCATGTCCAAGCTGGTTGGACACAATGTTCCAGGGAAGGGGGCTGGCCTTGCTGGAGAATATCACCTCCACAAGCATGAGTTGGCAACCACTGGTAGGTAAGTTGAGGATGAGGTCAACTCACTGTGTAGTCTAGGGATGACGCAGTGTACCATCTATATACAAATAACCCTTAAATTCCACGCGACTCCCGGGTTGTGCAGTTCCTCTGTCACAGGAGGTCTGCATTCCGGCACCGGTGGGGAGACAGCTACAATGCTTCTCGACCCCTACTTGGATGAGTTGTCGGGACTTCATGAGGAGATGTTAAAGGCATAACACCAGGTGTCAGTGCTAACTCGCCACCATGAGTTGGACACTGTGGGCAGTTACGGAGAAAGATCCAACTCCCGTTAAGCCACTGGAAGGAATCTCAAACTGGTAAGAGGAAACCACCTCGATACAACTAATGTGAGGGGACTGAGATAAGTAAGAGGACCAGATGAGGAGAGTAAAACACTCTCCTCCAAAGTCAAATCCCAACGAGGGAAAGAGCCCACACCCGGACCCTGACCCTTCAAGGAGGGTAGACTTGAGGGGAAGAGGTAAAGGCCTTGAAGATGGCAGATTTGACACACTCTGTCACTTCCAGTGCGCAAGCACTGGGCCAGAGCCTTATTGTTGCACAAGGATGGCATGAACCACAGGGAATTGACCTAGGGAGGGAGCAGAGAGCAAGTACATGGTAACCACCAAAGGCGTATACCTTCAACCACACTCACACCAATGTGCAGTATAGATGTACAAAGGTGAGAGGTTTGGGCAGAGTGGTGTGCTAGATATTTAAACGTACATTTAAGCCAACAAAGCAATTGTACGTGCATGTAACTCCCTATTACCACAAAGGGACCAGGAAGGGCATTGTTATTGAACCCGAAGCCTAGAGCGAGTCCTCAATAGTGTAGGGGATACTACCCCTTGGTTACCAATAGACTATGGGAACCCAGTACCTCGGATGAGTGGGAAACCACCAACATCCCCAAGGCTGAAAGAGGTTAACCCACCTCATGCGTCCGGCACCAACCAAGGTGATGCTGTGCCCTAGGCTGAGAAAGCCATACATGGCCTCTGGTCGAGATTACATGCACAAGGGGAATTGAGATCAATTTTCTCTTAACCACCCTGCGTGGCACTTTGGGGTAGTCGTACTGTTGGCAGCAAGGTGGTGAAAGTTTAAACCAATTCCCATCCTTGGTGCTCAGGCGACCCCTGATAAGTGCTGTAAATGCATCTACATGCAATGCATTGAAAGAAAAGGGGATTGCTGGGAGATTGAACCAACCCAACACTAAAACCTAAAGCTAAGCTAAGTCACAAAGGTGTGGTGTTGAGGACATACCAACCCAATGCTAAATGCAAACCAGAACACATCGGTTTTGGGGCTAAAACCAACCTAAAACTAAGACCTAAAGCTAAGCTAAGTCCGGAAGGTGTGGTGTTGAGGACATACCAACCCAATGCTAATGCTAACCAGAGCAGAATGGTTTTGGGGCTAAAACCTACCCAGCACTTAAACCTAAAGCTAAGCTAAGTCCGGATAAGGGGATATTGAGGACATACCTACTCAATGCTCATGCAAGACAGGAGAGATGGGGTTCTGAGGTATTACAACCTCTACTTAAATTCCATATCCTGAGGTTGGATCCCTTTCAGACAAAAACAGCTCCCCTGATGGAGGTAAAAAAATACCATGTACTAAATTTCATTTCCAATGATCCCTCGTCCCCATCTTACAGTGATGGGAAACGTTACCAAATCTGGTAACCCACTGTTTGTACTACAACCTATTCTTATGGCCGAAACCACGGTCATAAGCGAACTCAGTAGGTATAAACAACACATCTACGGGTAGTATATGTGCCACACTCGATACGTAGAACGCCTAATATAGTGCGCTAAGTGTCATAAGCAGTACGTGAGCCTAAACGATTAGATCCCTGACCCAGAGGCCCGGCAGACACTTACAGTTGATCAGCCTAAAAGGGTGCATCAGCGGTGATGGAAACACCCATCGTGATTTGAGATCCAACCGCTTGCCAAAGGGAGCGTTGATTTGGAACCATGAGAGGCTAATAAACGGCTCTAGTCCACAAAGACCCTGCGGACTCAACGTTTGGCACTATGGCACCTGTTGGCCTAAACTGCATCCTTGTCTACAAAGAACGACGCGGTTCAGTCAATGCTGATAAACAAACCATTGTACTCGTACCCGGACTGTACACCTGCCTGCCAATTGAGTCAATTAGACCAATTGACTACCTTCGGGGGCGGTGTATACACTGACGTCATTTGAAACAAATTGACGATCTACATTGCTGCTCGTTAAGTAAGCTCTCCCTAACCTCATCGGGTTAGAAAACCGAGCTGATTAGAACGGGCAAATTTACTTAATTTCTAAACCTACGGGTCTAGAATTGTTAAGTAATGAACGAGGGGAACTCATTTTCGCACGTGAGTGTTACTAAATTTGAAAGAGCAGCGTTATCTCGCCACTGAAGATCCCGAGTACCTTCTATCAAAGGTGCGCTAAGGGTGAAACCGGTATGGCGTACTACTGCGAAGGGAAGTAATTCCGCATCGAAGGTTTGCTTCTGCTGTCGCTCAACTGGCGTATGGAAACAACAGGAAGGGTCTAGCCATATCCATGGTTGCTACCCCCCACGAATGTTGTATTTCATTTGCTCTTGTATTTACCGTGACTTGTCTTCTCTCCGAACCCGGGGGCGTTGAACTTCTTTTGGCTGGCGATGCGGAATGGCTGAAACCACATCCCATTGAGACCTTTGCCGTAAGGAAGGTATCAGGTAAACTCACCCATGAATAACCTTCGCTAAACCAGCCTAGAGTTAATTAATCTCCCCTATTTGTATTTCATTCTGAAATATATTAATTTTTTTTCCCCCCCATTTATCTGTCCTCTCGTCCCCCTACCTCCTATTAAATTAGGCACAACTGAATAACTGTTCGTTTTGCTTGTAATTTTCCTTCCTCCTAACCAGGAGCCCTGGTGCTGTACATTGCCTGTTGCCTTTTGTTTCCTTTCCTAGATATGGCTAGACTAGCCACATCCTCGGAAAGTGACTGTCTGGCACCATCTCTTGCAGCTACTGTACTTGGACATTATCCACAATGGTGGAGACAGACCAGTCTCAGCCGCCAATCGTGCTGACAAGCACGATGACGGTACGGTGGAAGCCGCCAGTGATGAAGACGGGGGGCTGGGCGCCTTATGCCTTTGTCACCATGTCCAAGCTGGTTGGACACAATGTTCCAGGGAAGGGGGCTGGCCTTGCTGGAGAATATCACCTCCACAAGCATGAGTTGGCAACCACTGGTAGGTAAGTTGAGGATGAGGTCAACTCACTGTGTAGTCTAGGGATGACGCAGTGTACCATCTATATACAAATAACCCTAACTGGCAAGATGGATTTGTCCGATAGGAGCAGCCAGAACAACCATCTCATTTCACATCTCAAGATGTGGGTACATTGTCTATCCCTGAGGGGACGTAGACGTACTGGCACAGACAGATAACCATTTCACCAGGTCGGTCAAATGTGCAGAGTGTTTGTGTGTGTGTGTGTGTGTGTGTGTGTGTGTGTGCGTGTGTTCATTTGTTCGTACAGAAAGGGGGAATGTGTTATGTGGCACTCCTGTGCTCACAGGGGAGTGTCTTGTGCGTATGTTAATTAAAAGAATATTAGCTAACCCCGTTAATAACTTTGCTATTAAAAGTGTTTTTAAATAAACTCTGACTAAATGAATGTGTGTGTGTGTGTGTGTGTGTGTGTGTGTGTGTGTGTGTGTGTGTGTGTGTGTGTGTGTGTGTGTGTGTGTGTGTGTGTGTTTCACTTATCTCAATGCCCTCAGGATTTCGGCATACTGCACTGGCGGAAGAATAAGAGGAGGAGGAGGACTGCAGATGTTGCCGGCGAGTGAGTGGAACGGCGACGGAGGAGAAGGCGGCCCTAGAGGGAGCTGGCGAGGAGCAATCGGATGCAGACGACAGGCGTGGAAGCATGTATGTGTGTGTGTGTGTGGGTGTGGGTGTGGGTGTGATTCATTCCCCTCTCCTGAGTTCATAATTAAACATAAGTGTGCACAGTTCAGTTCACATGAGACCTGTCTACTGACATGGCCTCTTTACCAAGAGTGAAATATTTCTTTTTGCTTTGAAAGTTTGTCTGGGATATTAGTGCAATGCATGTGGTCTGGTATTCTGGACACGGTTCAGTAAATTTTGACGTCTTATTTTGTATTGCAGAAAAATTCTTTATGGCCGTGATGGCTTTTCCGGCTACCAGAGTTACATGTAAGTAGTTGGTTTGCGTGTGAAAATCTTTTCAATTGTGGTTGCCTTCCCTCAGATAAAGCAGTAAACAGGCGGACTGTAGAACATTAAAACATGTGCATTGTTGTTTTAGTAATTTGTTGTTTATGATTTTGTAATACAAAATGAGAGTAATTGTCTCACTTTGTTGTGTATCACTAGTGGTTTGTGTGTTGAGAACTCGGCAAAAGAAAATTGACAGCAATGGCAGGCAATAGTGCAATCTCTCCAATCTGTTGTGGCTCTAAAAAGAGCCGGGACCCTCCTCCACCTATATCATTCAAACCCCCCAGAAAAATTAAAAAATAATAATAAATAAATAAAAAGTGGAGAAATCATCAATAAATTATATCTGTTGGAGGTAAGAATCCAACCTCTTGCTGGGTTCACAAGTAGGCATGGCACTAGATAAGGGAAGGGGGCAGTAAGGGAGGTGGGGAGATACACACTTGACCAATTACCTCATTTGCGGCGAGGCGCTAGTGGAAATGGGCACGGCATGTTGGCATACTGGTGTCGGACGTCATTGTCGATCTCTGGGGTGAGGAAAGTGTTTCTCACCTGTATTGGCATGGTGGATTTGTCCGATAGGAGCAGCCAGAAGACACACTTCACCAGATCGCTATCGTGGCCAATGTGGCGGTGGTACTTGACCACGTGAGCTAACCAATACGGGAGACCGTAGTTGGCCAGCAACTCGATCATCCGACATGGATGAGAGCTGATGGGTTTTGAGGCCCGAACAACCATCTCACTCCCGCCATTGGCAACGTGGTACTCAACGCAGGATCTATCCGCAAATATTGCCTCTGCCACAGTAGGGGAGTAAGCTGTGCAGCCACGATCCCTGTCCGATGCAGCTACCAGCTCCTTGAGACCCTCCAAGAGCCCACCTTGGTTAATGAATCGACCGATGTTGTGGCCATCATAAACCTGTGGGTCGTAGACTAGAAGACTGCCTCGTCGCGTAGAGGACAGCTCATAGTCTGAAGGTGGTGCCGTTGATGGGGGTTGCCCAATGGCAAAATGGCATACATATGCCCCACGTGGAATGGTGGCATTGGGGCAGGGTCTTATCATCAGTCCCCAACCTGCACCAGTAATGAGGCTCTGGTGTTGTACAAGCGCGTGAGACAATCAGGAAACTGACCTGCACCTGGAATGAAGCTGGTGTGTATGTGCAGGTGACTCTGGTTGAGGAACTGCGTGCTGTTCGTTATGAGGCAGCCGGCTATTGCAACAGGAGACTGCCCAGATGAAAAGGCCTCCTTAAGAGACCAGGGCATGGCCTCCTGTCCTGCCATGGATGGCCCAATCTCCAGAACCCCACAGTGAGCAGCAACTGCCTCCTCCTTAGCTATGACATAATGGCGTGGAGCATTTTGGACTGGGAACGAGAACCCACACTGCACTCGGGAGAGACCAGAGACAAGAAATGTGCCTGACGTCACGTCTCGAATTACAACTTCTACCACGATTCTGTCCCCTCCATCTCCTCTGTGCACCCCATGGCAGACCAGAAGTATGACCTGTGCACACAAACACATGATCACTCCAAACCCCATCTCTGCACTGTTGCAACGCACCTTTGCAGTCGCCAATGCATGGCGAGCATGAACGAGAGCCTGGTAGCCATAGTTCCGTCGCAAAACGGAAGTGGTGGGCTGTCGCGTGCTGGGCCCAGGCTCATCGTCTTCCCGTGTTGCCACCACGGTGTACTGGTGACCAAGTTCCACGGCATCGTGGAAAGCCTCTCGAAACTGCACCACAAGACAGGAGGGGGGGGGGGGGGGGGGACAGGTGGTGTCGTGCAGGCTATAATAAATTGACGCACCTGTACTAGAGTGCACTGCGGGGCAGCCAAGATATGGGTGGCGACGTTTTGCTGCCTCAGGTATTTGCTTAGCCCGGGAAACTGCTCAACCAGGATGGAGCCACCGTCGCCATCACAGTAGTTGACCGCTTCCCACGCAGAGCACCCAGCAGCCAGGGCAAACACGGGGAGTGTCGCCATTGCATACGATGGCATGGGGACTGCCAAGGTCCTGGAGTAGTATGCCTTAAGATCCCCCAGACGACTCACTATACGTTTCACCGATGTGGGGTATGCACTGGTGCGAAGAACCGATATGCAGCCGGTTGGAAAGTGGCTGGCAATGCTTCTGTGTGTGTGCGCGCGTGTGTGTGTGTGTGTGTGTGTGTGTGTGTGTGTGTGTGTGTGTGTGTGTGTGTGTGTGTGTGTGTGTGTGTGTGTGTGTGTGTGTGTGTGTGTGTGTGTGTGTGTGGGGGGGGGGGGGGAGGGATAGAAGAGGGCGGGTTGGTTGAGGATCCCTTAACTCGCATCCCACATGAAAATCTAAGCTACCTGCACTCTTTAAGACTGGCAGTATTGACGTTCACAGCGTTGTGCTGTAACAACCTGAACGTCCTTTGCACCGTGCGGCAGGGAAACGTGGTGGAGATGGGATCAGCGAGGTGACTGGAGCACGTGACGCACCCAAACTGGTCAGAGCACCTCGCGACGAGGTCTCGGAGGAGGCGAGTGAGGTATTCCCCGCAGAAGTTAGCCAGCTCGACGTCATCGCGACCTGGAGCATCCATGAGGATGCGGCCGACGCGCCAGTTGGTCAAGTTCTGGAGGGCATTGGTAACTCCAAAGAGGGTACGCACCTCGGGTAAAGGAGAAATAAAATGTAACAACACATTTGCACAACGGCGCGGTACTGTATACCTGATCGAACAACGACATTCCCGAAGTGAGCCTCGCAGCGTCCTCGACGAGGGATTCCAGCCTCGCGGCAAGATTGGGGTCCAGCTGCTCGCACTCGACGAGGCACGAGACGTACCTCGCAAGAACGTCCGGCTCGCAGCTGGCAATGGTGGCGGTGCAGGATGCTCCAGCGACAGCAGACTCGATCGGTAGCGACACGCCCGCGAATTGTAGCTGCCATCGGGTATCTGAGCCTCTCGATACCTGAGAAATGGTGCCGCATTTCCTCTTCCCGCGAAAGAGGGTGCATGCGACCGCGCTGGCTGCGGAGGCGGCCGCGGAGGAGGAGGTCCTGGAGGAGGAGGAGGACGCGGTAGCCGGCGAGTTAGAACGGGAGCGCGGCGGCCGTGGCGGCGTCGACGGCGGAGGAGGCGAAGGAGAAGGCGAAGACGGCCGTAGAGAACGCGGCGACTCCGGAGCCAGCGATGAGCAATCGGAAGCAGACGACAGGCGTGGAGCCTGTTCAGATAATACTGCATGTGCCACCGCTACTCGTGGGGCCCGCGGTACCGTCGGTGGACCTGGGGGGTGTATCCTTCTCAGCAGCCTTTGAAGGTCCGCTTTGATGGAAGCGAGGAGTGTCCTGAGCTGCGTAGCGGACTCGACAGCGCCCGGTGCATCGAGCGCATCCTTGAACGAACGAGCTGCCGTTTCAAGATCCACCATGGCCACTCTGAGAGCTAGCGCAATAAATATTTAATTTTTGGATGCTCTATTCCGTATCTAAAACAAGTACTTACTTTAAAAGTTATAGCTAATGAATGACACACGTGCAGTGCTGCGCTGCTTCCCGGATATTTGGCCGTATTTGTCTCCTCGTTCCCTAGTTAATCAGACAGCCGGGAGTTGGTTTAAAGACAGGGGGAGCTTGGTTGGGGAGGGTGCATGCATGGTGAGGTGAGAAAGATGAGAGCCAAAAGTATAGTACAGGGTGCAATTGCTATAGTTAAGAAGAAGCAGGTCGGCTATTCCGTGACGTAATGGGCGACTCCCCCCATATACCTCTCCATACATCTTGACCCCCCTCACATCTCCCGTTCGGAAGGGCCAACCGGCTCCAGGACACCAGTTCCCGTTAGAGCTCCCCCGTGCCACCTTAACTTCGGAGACTCGTCTCCCTGGCCCCTCGGGGAGCCTGCGAAACAAGGGTACACAGGGTGCCGTGAATCTCATTAGCCCTGGTGCGTTTCTATGGGGGGAGTGGTTTGGTAGTATTTGGGATACTAGGTGACCACACCTCCCCATACATAGGTCCGTATCCCGAGAGGTCGGATGGCTCACTTTGGTGATCTCGGGTCCTCGGAGCTAGAACGTACAGGACACCAGAGTCAACGGATACGATAGGGAGAGGTTGGAAGTTGAAGGAATCGAAAAACCCAGGGTCGTCCCGTGTTCGGGAAGGCAGATGTGACCGCTTTTACAGTATGGTCGCAAGTATGGCGTTTGCCAGGATTGGCCCTAAGGCAGCAGCTGGAACCTTAATTGAGGTCCCACCTGCGTGTAATGTCGCCTGCCAGACGGTTTGCGCCGGTCCTTTGTGTCTCCACGCCTCTCTTGCCCACGTATCTACTTTCTCACCCCGCCTCCCTTCTCTCTGGACGGTCACGTGATGCTGCTTAATGTTAATATCGACATTAATACTTTTTTATATTTTGTTAAGGCTGGAGCAGCGTATCGCCGACAAGGAGAAGGAATGAAAAGGCTACGACGAGTACCCGCGGGGGCTATCTTTAGCTCGAATGAAGGACGCGGACGAAGGCGCAGGCCATCTCTATTCCAGCTTAATTATCTCATCGCTCAGCATGTTTATATCTAAAGCAGAAATAACACAAATGCCAGGACTATCCCAAGCCTATATATGACTTTATGACACATTAGACATTCAAACAAGCATGCACGAGACATGTACCGCATGCATGGAGCGCGATATATTTTATGAAACAAAACAGGCGCACATGCACAACCACTTATACGCAAACGATCCAGAAAGTAACAAGTCTCTTAAATGCTCGGAGGCTCATTTCTACAATTACAATAGTCCTGAGCTTTGAAAACACAGCGGCAGAAAAAAAAGGAAGGGTTCACGAAAAAAAAGAATTTATATAATCGACAAAAGTACATTATATAACGTTTTAAGGCAGACAAAATGATCAAGATATATATAAATAAATTGCTGATGTAGGATTTCTTAAGTACATGTATCAAAAGTAAGCAAACAAAGGATTCTGGAATTAATTTATGCAATTACGAATTTATAATCATTACACATACCTACATTTAGCATAAAACCCCATCTTATTCCGTGTATGCTTAAATGTAGGTATCTAATAATTATAAATTCGTAATTGCATAAATTAATTCCAGAATCCCTTGTTTGCTTACGTTTTACACAATTTGATACATGTACATATCTTGTTATAGTATATTGGATATGTGAGGTAAACATTTGCGTGTATATGTATGTGTGCATGTGTGTGTGTGGTATAAGCCTCTTAATAACTGTGCATGCAATTAATTGTGTGTTTATGAAATTACTGTGACTATATGCGTGTGTGTGTGTGTGTGTGTGTGTGTGTGTGTGTGTGTGTGTGTGTGAGTGTGAGTGTGTGTGTGTGTGTGTGCGTGCACATAATTTTCAGGATTCTTTGTGCAGGATGAAGACAGATGGGAGTTGAGGTGCATCAGTGAGCGCATATATTGATAATGTATATACAAATAACATAACACACGTACAAATGTGCCATGCATACATTAATTAATATCATCATCAAGCAGCTCCTCCTCAGCTTAATTCATCCGATGGAGATCGTGGTTGACCTAAAACGTCCACGTGGATGTCATGCAGAGGAGTACGGAGCGTGTACACGCAACTTGAAGTGTTGTATGTCATGTCAACCGGGTACACCAGTGAGTCGAATGGCTCTATCCACGTGCCACCACCAATCCTTAACCTGTAGGTCTTTGAACGACCGGCTGTGCTAGCTAGACGATGACTGTTGTACGAGGTGGCCCAGCAATACTTCCCGCTTATCTGGATGCACTCTGAGTACCTTACCAAAGTGGACGAAAGGCTTCCTCAAAGTGGACGAATCGTCCACAGCCCCGACAATGTCTCCCACTTCTGGGGCTACATTGTCGTCGTCGTCGTCGTCGTCGTCTGCTCGACGGCGCCTCTTCGAGGAGGTCGTCGTAGCAACAGGAGCAGGAGCAGCAGCGGTGGTCACGTCCAAGGCAGTGGCCACACGCTCAGATGTGAGTGCCACTGCACGTGTGACCTTGTCGGCTGAACTGCGACGGTCGTATGTCCTATACTTTGCTCACGGGAAGAGTGCCTCATTGCAAATGCCACTTCGGCTAGCAAGTCATCCGACGGACGATTGCGAGATGTTAAAAGGTCCGTCACAAATGAGGAACGCAGAGCGTTGCTGGATATCGCAACATTGGCCAGCTGCTTAAAAATGGATTGGATGTACTTTGTCCACGAATCAGACGTTCCAAACGGCTCTCCACGACTGTTCTGCATGAAGAGACTCATGCATCATTATTGTTATTATTTATATGTACAGCATGCATGCATGCAGGTTCAGGTTACCAGAAACAGCCAGTCGGTTGTGTCTGGACGGGCGTTGCCTCTCAGTAAGACGTCTCTGTCCCGACATACAAAATCCATGCACCAGTTGATCCAGTACAACTTTGGTAGAGTCGGTGGAATTGAGCTGTATCCTGTTGGGACCAGTCTTTCGTGATGTTTTGTGCGCACCGAGATACAAGAGCGCCCTCGAATGGTCGTTTTGAACGACCAACCAATTGGAGGCTGCATTTGAAACCGGATCCCATGTTGCAAGATTTTGGCGACTAAACGTTACCCTTAGTTCGCGGTACTCTTTGGACCTGGCGGGAGGTATCGAACAGTACAGGAGGAGCACAGTGTATTTCTGGCTCTCCTGCGCCCTGGTCAGTTCACAAGGTCCGCTTGACTAACCTGCACCCCGCACCCTTTCTCTCTGGAGCGTAAAATGCTTACTTTTACTTTTTAGTGCTAAGCATGGCCCTGGAAGAATGACAAAACTAGTCCATTGTCACAAGGCAATATGCAGAATGGATTCCAAATGGCTCTGCGCATTCCTGGGAGTAAATTTTGCCGCTTTGCTCACAAACGCCGTAGACTCCAAGTACTCGTACAAAAGGGTACATCTGCATGCCGTTAAGAGGGCGGCACGACCTTGCATTGTACGGATGCTTGCTGTACAACCTTTCGACCAATGATGGAACCAGGTTCGGCGTCTGCGGCGTATTACTTCAGAGGACCGTGCGTCGCCAAAGTTAACGACCCTGTATGTCTCAAGAAACCTCATTTTCCAACTATGTTACTAGTTAGGGAGGTCGGATCTATCCCGTGGAACAGTATGGGATTGTCTATGGGATTTCACTGTACTTGCAGGAACCGGACCCTCCAACCTTCAATAGGGGTCCGACTCTATGCTACGTGCCTCGCAGATGGTTTGGGCAGGTTTTCCTACTAATTCAGACTCTTCTCTTGTGAACAGAAGCTAACATGCACACGCCCCCCTTCTCTCTGGAGCATCACGTGATGCTCTGTATTCAGTAACAAGGCGTTTATGTTGAGCCTAAATATATACCAATTCTAGATTGTGTGACAGCTGGATTAAGTGCGCACCCGTGACCAGGAATTAGGAAATTCGGAAGAACCTCACCCTAACCCTAACTCCTGTCACGTGCATGCCAATATTTTTTATTGTGACAATTTATTCATTACACTATATGCGCATGCCCGTGCTATATTACCAATATTCATTTACTAATGTGGTGGCGCCGATGCGCGGCTCGACCGCAACGCACATGCAAACTTAGCCGCGGCTAGCTACATGGGTATTGCCCGCGCGATGTGAACTCTCCCACATTGCGGCCATCGGCTTTGCACGTTTGGCAACACAAACAGGAATAGCCAAGGTTGCAGGCTGCCCCGGCTTGGAAAGAAAGATGCCGTCTATATCTATATACAGTTTGGCACTGCATGCATGCATGCATGCAAGACGCTTACCACGCGGCGCATATGGAAAACACAAAACAAAATGGTAAGTCAATCCCCCCCCCCCCCCCCCCCCCCCCAATCCCCCCCCCCCCCCCCCCCCCCCCCCCCCCCCCACCCCCCCCCCCCCCCCCCCACCCCCCCACCCCCCCCCCCCCCCCCCCCCCCCCTCCACCACCTACCAGGTTTTAAAACTTTAGTCCGGGCCCTGCTGCTCGACAAATTGATCAAATGGCTTTGCACATTCCAGGTAGTCGATTCTATAGCAACGCCGTACACTCAACGCACTTGTGCAAAAGGGTACACGCCCCCTTTCTCTCTGGAGCCTATTTTAGTACTACGCATGGCCCTGGAAGAATGACTAATTAGTCCATCGTCACAAGGCAATATGCAGAATGGATTCCAAATGGCTTTGCACATTCCTGGGAGTAAATTTTGCCACCTTCTTACCGCTTTCCTCACAAACGCCATACACTCCACGTACTTGTACAACAGGGCACATCTCCCGTTTAAAGAGCGGCACGACCTCGGCTTTTCCAGTTTCTTACATTGCAATCATTTGACAAATTATTGAACGTTGTACGGAGTCTAGGTTGTATTCGCTCAGAGGACCGTACGTCGCCAAAGTCGACGACCCCAGGTTATTGAGTATGGCATTTTCTATGGGAAGGCGTGGCCAGCCACCTCCTCCTATCCTTTGAAAGAATAGGAGACACACGCCTCCCTCCTACGCACCATACATTTCCCCATAGCCCGGTGGTCAGAGCTGTTCTACTTGGAGACATACGGTCCTCAGACATAACATGATACAGACTTGACGACTTGATTCTGCGGTAGGCAACTGGTTACAATTTCAGAAACCTGATTTCTCAAGGACGTTACTACTTGGGGAGGTCCGATATATGTCGTAGAACGGTATGGGAATAAGTATGGGGTTTGACTGGAAATGCTCCTAGCGGGCCGTGCAACCTTTGGACGAGAGTCCAACTCTTAAGCACACGTCCCCCTTGGATGATTAGGCCGGGTATTCATTTTATAACTCCCTCGTTTCTTGCGAAACAAAAGCTATCATGCACCCCGCCCCCTTTCTCTGTGAACCGTCACGTGATACTATTCGCACACACGTTTGCAATTACGGTCCTGCAGCTGCATAAATCTACCCTTAAGGCTTGCTTTGCACATTCCTAGCAGTCGATTCTATAGCAACGCCGTACACTCAACGCACTTGTGCAAGAGGGTACCCGCCCCCTTTCTCTCTGGAGCCTATTTTAGTACTACGCATGGCCCTGGAAGAATGACTAACTAGTCCATCGTCACAAGGCAATATGCAGAATGGATTCCAAATGGCTTTGCACATTCCTGGGAGTAAATTTTGCCACCTTCTTACCGCTTTCCTCACAAACGCCATACACTCCACGTACTTGTACAACAGGGCACATCTCCCGTTTAGAGAGCGGCACGACCTCGGCTTTTCCAGTTTCTTACATTGCAATCATTTGACAACTTATTGAACGTTGTACGGAGTCTAGGTTGTATTCGCTCAGAGGACCGTACGTCGCCAAAGTCGACGACCCCAGGTTATTGAGTATGGCATTTTCTATGGGAAGGCGTGGCCAGCCACCTCCTCCTATCCTTTGAAAGAATAGGAGACACACGCCTCCCTCCTACGCACCATACATTTCCCCATAGCCCGGTGGTCAGAGCTGTTCTACTTGGAGACATACGGTCCTCAGACATAACATGATACAGACTTGACGACTTGATTCTGCGGTAGGCAACTGGTTACAATTTCAGAAACCTGATTTCTCAAGGACGTTACTACTTGGGGAGGTCCGATATATGTCGTAGAACGGTATGGGAATAAGTATGGGGTTTGACTGGAAATGCTCCTAGCGGGCCGTGCAACCTTTGGACGAGAGTCCAACTCTTAAGCACACGTCCCCCTTGGATGATTAGGCCGGGTATTCATTTTATAACTCCCTCGTTTCTTGCGAAACAAAAGCTATCATGCACCCCGCCCCCTTTCTCTGTGAACCGTCACGTGATACTATTCGCACACACGTTTGCAATTACGGTCCTGCAGCTGCATAAATCTACCCTTAAGGCTTGCTTTGCACATTCCTAGCAGTCGATTCTATAGCAACGCCGTACACTCAACGCACTTGTGCAAGAGGGTACCCGCCCCCTTTCTCTCTGGAGCCTATTTTAGTACTACGCATGGCCCTGGAAGAATGACTAACTAGTCCATCGTCACAAGGCAATATGCAGAATGGATTCCAAATGGCTTTGCACATTCCTGGGAGTAAATTTTGCCACCTTCTTACCGCTTTCCTCACAAACGCCATACACTCCACGTACTTGTACAACAGGGCACATCTCCCGTTTAGAGAGCGGCACGACCTCGGCTTTTCCAGTTTCTTACATTGCAATCATTTGACAACTTATTGAACGTTGTACGGAGTCTAGGTTGTATTCGCTCAGAGGACCGTACGTCGCCAAAGTCGACGACCCCAGGTTATTGAGTATGGCATTTTCTATGGGAAGGCGTGGCCAGCCACCTCCTCCTATCCTTTGAAAGAATAGGAGACACACGCCTCCCTCCTACGCACCATACATTTCCCCATAGCCCGGTGGTCAGAGCTGTTCTACTTGGAGACATACGGTCCTCAGACATAACATGATACAGACTTGACGACTTGATTCTGCGGTAGGCAACTGGTTACAATTTCAGAAACCTGATTTCTCAAGGACGTTACTACTTGGGGAGGTCCGATATATGTCGTAGAACGGTATGGGAATAAGTATGGGGTTTGACTGGAAATGCTCCTAGCGGGCCGTGCAACCTTTGGACGAGAGTCCAACTCTTAAGCACACGTCCCCCTTGGATGATTAGGCCGGGTATTCATTTTATAACTCCCTCGTTTCTTGCGAAACAAAAGCTATCATGCACCCCGCCCCCTTTCTCTGTGAACCGTCACGTGATACTATTCGCACACACGTTTGCTATTTTATTGAAACTCTCTGCAGCTGCA
The DNA here is from genome assembly GCA_013339895.1 of Ephydatia muelleri. NCBI lineage: Eukaryota > Metazoa > Porifera > Demospongiae > Spongillida > Spongillidae > Ephydatia > Ephydatia muelleri. Next base: position 18,479 of record JABACO010000134.1, read on the forward strand.
TAAATCAACCCTAACCCTAACCCTAACCCTAAGCCGGTTTGGTCTTTCAGCAGGAGACTCATATTAAGGACCCTGCTTCTTGGTTTACCAAGGAGTGGAGAGAAATTGAGAAGAAGGCGGCCCTGGAGAAAACCAATCTCCTGATCCGTCACTGGAAGGAGGTTGCTAGTTGCCTAGAGGGCAATGCCCTCAAGGCGAAATACACTAGAACCCGTGCCATCAAGCAGGCAGAGGAGATTGATGAGGAGGCCAAGACAGGCCTCCTGAATGAATTGAGCCGAGCTGAGGAGACATTACTTCCTGACAAGGAGGCAATGGATGACAAACAGAAACGGCTGACGGAAGCCTACCTAAAAAAATTGGTAGGCCCTGCTAAAGTGCATGCCACAAGTTCTAGACCAGGACTTGGGGCAGTGGGGTCTCAAACAACAGCCCCTAAATCAACCTATGCACAGATGGTTGCCAATAAAGGCAAGGGACCGGCCTCGTCACAGAAGCCACCAACTTCTTCGACCAAGGTCGCACAGGAAAAGAGTATCCCTGTGGTGGCATCTAACCCGAATGCCGCTGTGGAAGCAACGCAAGGATCCATGCGGTTTGTGAAGGCACTCATTGACCAAAGTGCTCTCATGCATAAATATTTACCCTCTCAACAGGGGGTCTCTGGAGGATGCAATACTCCAACTCCAAGAGGGGATGAAGGAAATCATCCAGGAGATGGAATCCATCAAGAGAGAGAGGCGAGAAACAAAACCAGCTCGCCACTTTCCCCAACCGTGGTGGAGGAAAGAACGAGATCGCCGCCAGGGACAGCAAGGGGAAAGGGACGACAGGACCCCCCCATACACGTCCAAGGAAGCTCAGAGTGGGTCGGGACACGGGAGACCACGCCCAGGCCCCTACCCCCCTCGAAACCGGAGGGAATACGGCGGACGAGGAGGAGGCGGCGGCCCTGGAAGAGGCAGAGGTCAGCGGAGAGGGACCTAACCAGGTCCTCCCCCAGTCGCGCACGTCGAATAAAGCTTCAATTGAAAGCGCATACGCGACAAAGATGGTCGCGGATTGAGAAACGTGCGGATGCTGACATTGATATTATAAATTTATCAAGACGTATCCTGTCACCTTCCGAACTTAAAGTATTGGGCCGGGGATTATCGTTCGTACCTAAGCCTAAGCGTATCCAACAAGAACGCTTCCTAACTGAATTTGACAAATTCGTTAGAAAAATGAGGCTGAGATATCTGTACAGGGATGTGCCCGCTAAAAAATCTAAATTTAGGCGGAAGAGTGCCTATAAACCGGGTCAGACAGACAACAAGACCTTGGAGTCTGTCATAGAGGAAATGCGGAGTAACCTTTCCGCACTCCCCTACGAGCAATCAGGTAACTGCGGGAACCTCACCCGGACAGAACGTGTGGCCTTGGATGCCTTATCTAATGACAACACCATAGTCATTAATAAGGCAGATAAAGCTAACGTCATTGTCATTCAAAACCATGATGACTATGCCAGAGAGGGATTTCAACACCTTGGAGATGCTAAGGTTTATAAAAAACTGACGCATGACACCACCATGGAGGTTGATCTTCTGGTCACACACTTTGTCGACAAACTTTATAAGGATGGCCTTATAAATAAGGACATGGCAGACTTTTGCCTCCCGGGGAAACGGGTCAGAACAGCTAGAATTTATTTTCTAAAGAAGACCCACAAAACCCCCATGGGTATCAGACCCATTGTAAGCGGCATTAATAGCCCAACAGAGCAACTCTCAGAATGTGTGGATATATGGTTGCAGCCTCTCATGTGCCAGCTACCCTCCTACGTAAGGGACTCCACTCAGTTCATTAATGTCCTGGAAGGCCTGACATTCCCACCGGAGTGCCTATTGGCCTCCATTGACGTTACCTCCCTGTACACAAACATAATACACAGGGAAGGAATTGAATGTTCGGTATCTGCCCTGCAACACTCATATAGCACGGATCCAGATCAGCCCCCTCCTGAGGTGATAGGGGAGATGATTAACATCATCCTCACAAACAATGTCATCGAGTTTGAGGGACAAATTTACCTCCAACTCCAGGGATGTGCTATGGGGACCAAGTGTGCACCAGCGTATGCGAGCATATTCATGGGACATGTGGAGAAGACTCTGCAAGTCATGGCTGGAGATAAGGTACTTTTGTGGCGTCGGTTCATAGACGATATCTTCCTAGTCTATGGAGGAACGAGGGAGCAATTTAACCAATACATGGCGGAGATCAATGGCATCCACCCCACCATCAAGTTTACGTCAGAGTGCAGTGATGAACAAGTCACCTTTCTGGACGTGGCAGTACACAAAGGTGAGAGGTTTAAACAAAATGGTGTGCTAGATGTTAAAACGTACATTAAGCCGACAAACAAGCAAATGTACGTACATGCAACCTCATACCACCCCAAAGGGACGGGGAAGGGTATTGTCATTGGTGAAGCCTTGAGATACTTGAGAACTAACTCTAGCGAAACCTGCTTTAGTCAGGCCATCGCCAAACACAAGCGAGTTCTCAAAACCAGGGGGTATAACTCAATGGTCACTAATAAACTATTAGAACCAATCACATTTGACGAGCGACAAACCACGCTCATCCCCAAGGCCGTACACAGGGATGCAAACCCACCCCTCACGTTTGTCACCACATATAATGATGTCGTGCCCAAGGTCAGGAAGGTCATACACGACCTGTGGCCTTTATTGCATGCAGACAGGGATTTGATACCACTCTTCCCTGAGCCACCAATACTGGCGCTTAAACGGAATGGGACAATAGCCAACAAGGTGGTGAAGTCTAAACCTGCTCCCATCTTTAGTTCCCAGTCCACTCCTAATGAGATTACCATTGTCTCTACCTCTAGTGCACTCGTAGGTGACCACAGTGGTCACATGCACCCTATTGGGTCAAACCAGACTACACAGGGATGTGTGAAAAAAGCACGTATGGATGTGCTTCACAACTCTGCCAAAGTGAAGACGATGATGCCTTCACTACCCACTGAACCCATTGGTAACTCGGGGAATACTTGTACATGGGTAGACCCGACTCTATACCAACCAAGGCTTACCCGTATACCCCTCCCCTACCTGTCCAGGGAAGGAGCAGCCTTAGGAATGTACCAACCTAGTTATGCGGGAATAGCTCTTGGGTCAAACCAGCCCAAACTAACCCCTAAAGCTAACCTAAGCCGAGAGGGTGAAGTGGTGGGAGCATACCAGCCTATAGCTAATTTTAGCCAAGGGGAGCCAATTTGTGGGATCAACTTACCCGAAATAACCCCTAAAGCTAACCTAAGCCCAGAGGGTGAAGTGGTGGGAGCATACCAACCTAGAGCTAATTCTAGCCAAGGGGAGCTAAATTGCGGGATAAACTTACCCGAACTAATACCTAAAGCTAACCTAAGCCCAGGGGGCGAGATGATAGGAGCATACCAACCTAAAGCTAATTCTAGCCAAAAGAGTCCAGTTTGTGGGATAAATGTACCCCAACTAACCCCTAAAGCTAACCTAAGCCCAGAGGGTGAGATTTTAGGAGCATACCAGCCTAAAACTAATTCTACCCAAGAGGGGACAATTTGTGAGATAAAGCTAATCAAACTAACCCCTAATGCTCAAGTTAACCCAGAGCCTGAGGACCCTCAAATTAGTATAAATACCCAGGGACACCAAACTGGTCAGTATGTCACACAAGACGTACTCAACCCAGAACCCCGTGAGACAAAGACCCTGGTGTGGTTGGCAGAAACAATGAATCATGGGGAGGGAGCGGATGATATTGATGTCCTAACGCACCCGCCAGTGGATCAACAACCATGCTGCTCTAAATCTCTACCACCATATAGAGCCCTCCCTCGTCCCCATCTTACAGAGAGGGGAACGGTGACGAAATGTGGCAGCCCGTTGTGCACACTGTGTCCTATTCTCTTGACCAACACTTCGGTCAGAAGTAGGCTTAGCAGGCGCCAACACTATATTTACGGGCAATTCACATGTCACACCAGACGCCTCGTGTACCTATTGCAATGTGCCAAATGCCACAAGCAATATGTTGGGCAGACAATCAACTCGCTTGCCCAAAGAGCAAGCAGACACTTACAAGTGATCCGCCAAAAAGGATGCATGAAGCTACAGCTCCACTTTAACAACGATGGCCACACCCCTAAGGATGTCAGATTTCTACCGCTTGCCACAGTGAGCGACGATCTTACACCATCCGAAGCAGAAATACAGCTCAAATCCGTAGAAACCATGTGGATACAGCGTTTGGGATCGATGCAACCTATAGGCCTTAACTACATCCTTGTCGACACAGAAACAAGAGTGACTCAACAGAAATAAACAAACTATTACCCTCGTGCCCGGACTGTACAAATTGCACTCAATTAAACCAATTGAAGGCTATATACTCGTGCCTGAGCCATACGCATTTTTGGTTAAATAAACCACGTTATGAATGCTCGTGATCTGTAGGGGAGTCGCCCTAAAAACCATATCCGGTTTTCTGGACGATGAGCCCCTCCCTCCCTGGTTAATTTGAATAATATGTGAACAAGATATAAATACCCATGTAACGAACGTTGGGAACTCATTCGCGCACGTTTACTGTGTGGCTAATTTATTTTGAGAGCAACGTACGAGACTCACCCGCCACTGAAGATCCCGAGTGCCATATACGAAGGTGCGTTAAGGGTGAAACCGGTATGGCGTACTCGGCAACGAGAGGTAATTCTGCACCGTCGGATACCTCTTCTGTTTGTCGTATTCGGCGTTTTGAATTGGCGCACGTCTAGGGTGTTATACAGGTTGGCTCCGAAACCTATGGAAGCCTTTTTTCCTACTGACCCTATGCACGTATTGCCATATCTGAGTCATTTGAACGTAAATTAAATTACTATATTTTTTGTCTGCGCTCTCATGCTTACCGTTGCTGATTCTTCTCCCAAATCTGGCGTAGAAGAGAAGAAGGGAAGGGATAAGGCATGAACAAATTGCCCAGCATTACTTCCTTCTTTTCCGTCGCACCGAAGAAGGTGTCCGGTAAGCTCACCAGAGGAAAACCCTGGGTAAACCAACCTATGGCACCCCCTACTGTGGTTTCTATATATATATATATATAATTTTGGACCACGTAATAAATTTGTGTGTTTTTTTTCCCTCCCTCCCCTATTTTATTTATCCTACCACCTCCTGACTCTCCAACATACTCCTGGCCTCTTGTCATCTCACACTGTGCTCCCCACTTATCTCCCATCTACCAATGGGATACAACTTCTCAATTTGATGATGCACTCTCCGCATTGGCATGTCAATTTCTTCCACCCTGAAATAGCCCAACCCGCTATTCTGACAGAGGGTGGCAATGACAAACCAGTCGTTGCCATGGACCCTGAAACCCCAACCTGCGGCGACATACCAGTCGTGGCCTCCACCCACACTGATGAGTGTGACGTGGAGATGTCGGCAGAGGATGCTGAGGCTAATGCATGGCTCGGTTCGGTAAACGACCAACCGACAAGACTCAGCTGGGAGCAAAGTGTCTCCCGTGAGGAAGAATCGGTCCTGCTGGACGAATACCCACCAGCAGAGAAGATGGCCTGTCAGTCTCCCGTAGGTATGTCAAGGATGGGGTCAACCCATTGGGTAGTCTAGGGATGACGCAGTGTACCATATATCTTATATATAACCCTAACCCTAACCCTATCCCTAACCGAAAAACCGCCGCTATATCGGCATCATGTTACATGAGTTTTAGGGGAGCGTGGGCGTAGTGCATATCGTTCTGCACATCGTCAGGCGCAAACAAGCCACTGTCATCTATTACGCTTCTAAATATGCGTGCCTTCTCTCTCTCTCTCTCTCTCTCTCTCTCTCTCTCTCTCTCTCTCTCTCTCAATAAATCACGTGAGCCATGGTACATTGCTATTATTAACATTAATGTATGACAGCTGGATTTAGTGCGCACCCATGACCATCCAGCCAGGTGTTTACCGAAAAACTATTTCGGCATCATATTGCTTAAAACACTCCCGTACGTGAGTTGCATTTAGGGGAGCGTGGTTGTGCCACATTCCTATTGCCATCGTGACTGCTGACGCCCATGACCAAACAGGTGTTTCGGAAATTCGGAAAACCGGTGGACACCGAAATACCTGCACGTGAGTGTGTGTGCGTGTGTGTGTGTGTGTGTGTGCGTGTGTGTGTGTGCGTATGTGTGTGTGCATGCGTACGAGAGTGTATGTGTGTGTGCATGCGTACGAGAGTGTATGTACGGTTGCACGTGGGCGTCGCTTGTTATGGTATTACAAGGTGCAGGTGCATTCTTGTAATTAGTTAATCGTCCACATGGGAGCTATGCTTCTCATGTCCACATGGGAGCTATATAGGCTTCATATGGTTGATAATGGACCCCTTAGGCAGCAAGAAAAGGACGTACAGCTGAGTCACACTGACTAAAACATGGCGTACTGCCTTAGATAGATGTACCCTTAGGCAGCAGTGTGTGTGTGTGTGTATGTGTGTATGTGTATGTGTGTGTATGTGTGTGTGCATGCGTACGAGAGTGTATGTGTGTGTGCATGCGTACGAGAGTGTATGTGTGCGTGCATGCGTACGAGAGTGTATGTACGGTTGCACGTGGGCGTCGCTTGTTATGGTATTACAAGGTGCAGGTGCATTCTTGTAATTAGTTAATCGTCCACATGGGAGCTATGCTTCTCATGTCCACATGGGAGCTATATAGGCTTCATATGGTTGATAATGGACCCCTTAGGCAGCAAGAAAAGGACGTACAGCTGAGTCACACTGACTAAAACATGGCGTACTGCCTTAGATAGATGTACCCTTAGGCAGCAGTGTGTGTGTGTGTGTGTGTGTGTATGTGTGTATGTGTATGTGTGTGTATGTGTGTGTGCATGCGTACGAGAGTGTATGTGTGTGTGCATGCGTACGAGAGTGTATGTGTGTGTGCATGCGTACGAGAGTGTATGTACGGTTGCACGTCGGCGTCGCTTGTTATGGTATTACAAGGTGCAGGTGCATTCTTGTAATTAGTTAATCGTCCACATGGGAGCTATGCTTCTCATGTCCACATGGGAGCTATATAGGCTTCATATGGTTGATAATGGACCCCTTAGGCAGCAAGAAAAGGACGTACAGCTGAGTCACACTGACTAAAACATGGCGTACTGCCTTAGATAGATGTACCCTTAGGCAGCAGTGTGTGTGTGTGTGTGTGTGTGTGTGTGTGTGTGTGTGTGTGTGTGTGTGTGTGTGTGTGTGTGTGTGTGTGTGTATGTGTGTGTGTATTTTGGTGAGGGTGTTTGCTAAATAGAAATACACTGTTGAATACTGGCAGTGTTGGGTTTAGTTTGGGGAATATTTGGTGGTTTCATCCTTTTTTCACGTGTGTGTGTGTGTGACATGGCATCCATATGACATGTTTAAGGACTCGTCATGTTTTCTCTACAGACATACTGCATTTTTTAGAACGGACATCGAGTGCACTGAGCAATCAAAATAGGTACATGCTTGCGTGAAGATACTGGGTCTATAGTAATTGTGTGTAATAATTTCTTTCCAGCTGGTTGTATGAATATCCTGAGAGACTTGGTGAAATAAAAGCGTGGAAGGAGGTCTATGCTCCTGCGTGGTTCAACTACAGTCTGTCCGTAAGTGAAGCAACCATCAACATGGTGGTGGGCTCAATCACCTGTACGTAGTGAGTGCATTCTATCTGGGCTGTGAGATGACTGCCAAAAGAAGACATGCGTTTATGCGGTTTGTGGGGTATATACAATATGCCGTCCTTCCTTAAACAGAGCATGAATAGTGATGCTGTGCCATTGGTATGGTACGGACTGCCTTAAAAACATATGGTTCATAATGGAGCCCTTAGGCAGCATGAAAAGGACGTACAGCTGAGACACACTGACTAAAACATGGCGTACTGCCTTAGATAGATGTACCCTTAGGCAGCAGTGTGTGTGTGTGTGTGTGTGTGTGTGTGTGTGTGTGTGTGTGTGTGTGTGTGTGTGTGTGTGTGTGTGTGTGTGTGTGTGTGTGTGTGTGTGTGTGTGTGTGTGTGTATTTTGGTGAGGGTGTTTGCTAAATACTGGCAGTGTTGGGTTTAGTTTGGGGAATATTTGGTGGTTTCATCCTTTTTTCACATGTTTGTGTGTGTGTGACATGGCATCCATATGACATGTTTAAGGACTCGTCATGTTTTCTCTACAGACATACTGCATTTTTTAGAACGGCTCATAATCTGATGGGTGACCCTCGGGGGCAGGTGTGTGGTTGGCAAAAAAGCACAGATATGCCCCCTTAGGGATGGTGACTTCCTGTCGGCCTGGAGGTGTGGGCCGGACCATAAGGCCTGACCCTGCCCCTTTTATCAGGCTGGGACTTACGCTCATGTGTGTCTCATTGAGGAACTGCATGCTGTTTGCAACGGTGCATACCACGGCACCACAACGGACAGAATGGGACGACCCCCTATCAGCCAAACTGTCCTTCAGTACCCATGGCATGAGTTCTTCTACTCCCATGTGCATCGAGTGCACTGAGCAATCAAAATAGGTACATGCTCGCGTGAAGATACTGGGTCTATAGTAATTGTGTGTAATAATTTCTTTCCAGCTGGTTGTATGAATATCCTGAGAGACTTGGTGAAATAAAAGCGTGGAAGGAGGTCTATGCTCCTGCGTGGTTCAACTACAGTATGTCCGTAAGTGAAGCAACCATCAACATTGTGGTGGGCTCAATCACCTGTACGTAGTGAGTGCATTCTATCTGGGCTGTGAGATGACTGCCAAAAGAAGACATGCGTTTATGCGGTTTGTGGGGTATATACAATATGCCGTCCTTCCTTAAACAGAGCATGAATAGTGATGCTGTGCCATTGGTATGGTACGGACTGCCTTAAAAACATATGGTTCATAATGGAGCCCTTAGGCAGCATGAAAAGGACGTACAGCTGAGACACACTGACTAAAACATGGCGTACTGCCTTAGATAGATGTACCCTTAGGCAGCAGTGTGTGTGTGTGTGTGTATGTGTGTATGTGTATGTGTGTGTATGTGTGTGTGCATGCGTACGAGAGTGTATGTGTGTGTGCATGCGTACGAGAGTGTATGTGTGTGTGCATGCGTACGAGAGTGTATGTACGGTTGCACGTGGGCGTCGCTTGTTATGGTATTACAAGGTGCAGGTGCATTCTTGTAATTAGTTAATCGTCCACATGGGAGCTATGCTTCTCATGTCCACATGGGAGCTATATAGGCTTCATATGGTTGATAATGGACCCCTTAGGCAGCAAGAAAAGGACGTACAGCTGAGTCACACTGACTAAAACATGGCGTACTGCCTTAGATAGATGTACCCTTAGGCAGCAGTGTGTGTGTGTGTGTGTATGTGTGTATGTGTATGTGTGTGTATGTGTGTGTGCATGCGTACGAGAGTGTATGTGTGTGTGCATGCGTACGAGAGTGTATGTGTGTGTGCATGCGTACGAGAGTGTATGTACGGTTGCACGTGGGCGTCGCTTGTTATGGTATTACAAGGTGCAGGTGCATTCTTGTAATTAGTTAATCGTCCACATGGGAGCTATGCTTCTCATGTCCACATGGGAGCTATATAGGCTTCATATGGTTGATAATGGACCCCTTAGGCAGCAAGAAAAGGACGTACAGCTGAGTCACACTGACTAAAACATGGCGTACTGCCTTAGATAGATGTACCCTTAGGCAGCAGTGTGTGTGTGTGTGTGTGTGTGTGTGTGTGTGTGTGTGTGTGTGTGTGTGTGTGTGTGTGTGTGTGTGTGTGTGTGTGTGTGTGTGTGTATTTTGGTGAGGGTGTTTGCTAAATACTGGCAGTGTTGGGTTTAGTTTGGGGAATATTTGGTGGTTTCATCCTTTTTTCACATGTTTGTGTGTGTGTGACATGGCATCCATATGACATGTTTAAGGACTCGTCATGTTTTCTCTACAGACATACTGCATTTTTTAGAACGGCTCATAATCTGATGGGTGACCCTCGGGGGCAGGTGTGTGGTTGGCAAAAAAGCACAGATATGCCCCCTTAGGGATGGTGACTTCCTGTCGGCCTGGAGGTGTGGGCCGGACCATAAGGCCTGACCCTGCCCCTTTTATCAGGCTGGGACTTACGCTCATGTGTGTCTCATTGAGGAACTGCATGCTGTTTGCAACGGTGCATACCACGGCACCACAACGGACAGAATGGGACGACCCCCTATCAGCCAAACTGTCCTTCAGTACCCATGGCATGAGTTCTTCTACTCCCATGTGCATCGAGTGCACTGAGCAATCAAAATAGGTACATGCTCGCGTGAAGATACTGGGTCTATAGTAATTGTGTGTAATAATTTCTTTCCAGCTGGTTGTATGAATATCCTGAGAGACTTGGTGAAATAAAAGCGTGGAAGGAGGTCTATGCTCCTGCGTGGTTCAACTACAGTATGTCCGTAAGTGAAGCAACCATCAACATTGTGGTGGGCTCAATCACCTGTACGTAGTGAGTGCATTCTATCTGGGCTGTGAGATGACTGCCAAAAGAAGACATGCGTTTATGCGGTTTGTGGGGTATATACAATATGCCGTCCTTCCTTAAACAGAGCATGAATAGTGATGCTGTGCCATTGGTATGGTACGGACTGCCTTAAAAACATATGGTTCATAATGGAGCCCTTAGGCAGCATGAAAAGGACGTACAGCTGAGACACACTGACTAAAACATGGCGTACTGCCTTAGATAGATGTACCCTTAGGCAGCAGTGTGTGTGTGTGTGTGTATGTGTGTATGTGTATGTGTGTGTATGTGTGTGTGCATGCGTACGAGAGTGTATGTGTGTGTGCATGCGTACGAGAGTGTATGTGTGTGTGCATGCGTACGAGAGTGTATGTACGGTTGCACGTGGGCGTCGCTTGTTATGGTATTACAAGGTGCAGGTGCATTCTTGTAATTAGTTAATCGTCCACATGGGAGCTATGCTTCTCATGTCCACATGGGAGCTATATAGGCTTCATATGGTTGATAATGGACCCCTTAGGCAGCAAGAAAAGGACGTACAGCTGAGTCACACTGACTAAAACATGGCGTACTGCCTTAGATAGATGTACCCTTAGGCAGCAGTGTGTGTGTGTGTGTGTATGTGTGTATGTGTATGTGTGTGTATGTGTGTGTGCATGCGTACGAGAGTGTATGTGTGTGTGCATGCGTACGAGAGTGTATGTGTGTGTGCATGCGTACGAGAGTGTATGTACGGTTGCACGTGGGCGTCGCTTGTTATGGTATTACAAGGTGCAGGTGCATTCTTGTAATTAGTTAATCGTCCACATGGGAGCTATGCTTCTCATGTCCACATGGGAGCTATATAGGCTTCATATGGTTGATAATGGACCCCTTAGGCAGCAAGAAAAGGACGTACAGCTGAGTCACACTGACTAAAACATGGCGTACTGCCTTAGATAGATGTACCCTTAGGCAGCAGTGTGTGTGTGTGTGTGTGTGTGTGTGTGTGTGTGTGTGTGTGTGTGTGTGTGTGTGTGTGTGTGTGTGTGTGTGTGTGTGTGTGTATTTTGGTGAGGGTGTTTGCTAAATACTGGCAGTGTTGGGTTTAGTTTGGGGAATATTTGGTGGTTTCATCCTTTTTTCACATGTTTGTGTGTGTGTGACATGGCATCCATATGACATGTTTAAGGACTCGTCATGTTTTCTCTACAGACATACTGCATTTTTTAGAACGGCTCATAATCTGATGGGTGACCCTCGGGGGCAGGTGTGTGGTTGGCAAAAAAGCACAGATATGCCCCCTTAGGGATGGTGACTTCCTGTCGGCCTGGAGGTGTGGGCCGGACCATAAGGCCTGACCCTGCCCCTTTTATCAGGCTGGGACTTACGCTCATGTGTGTCTCATTGAGGAACTGCATGCTGTTTGCAACGGTGCATACCACGGCACCACAACGGACAGAATGGGACGACCCCCTATCAGCCAAACTGTCCTTCAGTACCCATGGCATGAGTTCTTCTACTCCCATGTGCATCGAGTGCACTGAGCAATCAAAATAGGTACATGCTCGCGTGAAGATACTGGGTCTATAGTAATTGTGTGTAATAATTTCTTTCCAGCTGGTTGTATGAATATCCTGAGAGACTTGGTGAAATAAAAGCGTGGAAGGAGGTCTATGCTCCTGCGTGGTTCAACTACAGTATGTCCGTAAGTGAAGCAACCATCAACATTGTGGTGGGCTCAATCACCTGTACGTAGTGAGTGCATTCTATCTGGGCTGTGAGATGACTGCCAAAAGAAGACATGCGTTTATGCGGTTTGTGGGGTATATACAATATGCCGTCCTTCCTTAAACAGAGCATGAATAGTGATGCTGTGCCATTGGTATGGTACGGACTGCCTTAAAAACATATGGTTCATAATGGAGCCCTTAGGCAGCATGAAAAGGACGTACAGCTGAGACACACTGACTAAAACATGGCGTACTGCCTTAGATAGATGTACCCTTAGGCAGCAGTGTGTGTGTGTGTGTGTATGTGTGTATGTGTATGTGTGTGTATGTGTGTGTGCATGCGTACGAGAGTGTATGTGTGTGTGCATGCGTACGAGAGTGTATGTGTGTGTGCATGCGTACGAGAGTGTATGTACGGTTGCACGTGGGCGTCGCTTGTTATGGTATTACAAGGTGCAGGTGCATTCTTGTAATTAGTTAATCGTCCACATGGGAGCTATGCTTCTCATGTCCACATGGGAGCTATATAGGCTTCATATGGTTGATAATGGACCCCTTAGGCAGCAAGAAAAGGACGTACAGCTGAGTCACACTGACTAAAACATGGCGTACTGCCTTAGATAGATGTACCCTTAGGCAGCAGTGTGTGTGTGTGTGTGTATGTGTGTATGTGTATGTGTGTGTATGTGTGTGTGCATGCGTACGAGAGTGTATGTGTGTGTGCATGCGTACGAGAGTGTATGTGTGTGTGCATGCGTACGAGAGTGTATGTACGGTTGCACGTGGGCGTCGCTTGTTATGGTATTACAAGGTGCAGGTGCATTCTTGTAATTAGTTAATCGTCCACATGGGAGCTATGCTTCTCATGTCCACATGGGAGCTATATAGGCTTCATATGGTTGATAATGGACCCCTTAGGCAGCAAGAAAAGGACGTACAGCTGAGTCACACTGACTAAAACATGGCGTACTGCCTTAGATAGATGTACCCTTAGGCAGCAGTGTGTGTGTGTGTGTGTGTGTGTGTGTGTGTGTGTGTGTGTGTGTGTGTGTGTGTGTGTGTGTGTGTGTATGTGTGTGTATGTGTGTGTATTTTGGTGAGGGTGTTTGCTAAATACTGGCAGTGTTGGGTTTAGTTTGGGGAATATTTGGTGGTTTCATCCTTTTTTCACATGTTTGTGTGTGTGTGACATGGCATCCATATGACATGTTTAAGGACTCGTCATGTT